>OZ007581.1:21213446-21508446 GCA_963931925.1 Onchidella celtica | reverse complement strand
AAACACGATGACTCAAATAATGATGGCCGCCAGCGCCTTCTAACAATCCCATTCAACCCATAGAATGTCTGGGCGTTGGGTAGTCTCCACAACAGTCTCCGAGTACGTGAAATTAATTATGCTGAGTAACTAATTCATCCCTACTGTTTTGTCACACAAGTCGACGACAGTACCACTGCCTACTATTAGTAGTGGCGATTGGATCACTTTATTATGAAATAGTGCACGACTGGCGACCAAAGTAAGGTATTGAAGTATTCAATCGAGAATTTTCGGGCGGGGGGGGGGGGAGGAGGGGGCGAGTAACCCGCCATACATGAACGAGGCATTAGGTTATGTTCGCTCTCGCTAGCTAACGGCATTTTAATTGTGACTTTTCAGGACTGTAATGTAGGCATACTGAACATTGTAAGTAGGACACATATCCTTCCCTATAATGTTTTTTTTTTCTCCTAAATCAAACTCTATTTCCGAGTTTTTTTTTTTTTTTATATATCTTTTTGGATACTGGTTTCGTCCACATTACTGCCTGCTAAGTGTAACCAGTGTGACGCCGTGGCATATCCCCCATCCTAATTTAACCTCCTGACACTCAGGGGTATCCTAGAATACCCCCTCTATTATGAAGTATCCCCCTAGATCAATTCAATAATTACCGTTCCTATAATTATTTTACTGCCACTCTGTCTTTATTGGCTTTTCTGGCTTTTTTCTCATAATTGCAGTTCTAATTGAAATTATGTAATCCGGCACATCGTCGTTGAAAAGCACATGAAGAAAGCCATCTTTCAGTTTCCTCACCTAGAATCCTAGATTTACGTTCATCTCCGGCAGGACTGCAGCTAATCATGGTCATTAGGAATAGGATACTCTGCACACCCAATGAGTGAAGGCTGACAAAATGCAGACACATATTGGGAAAGCTGCTGTATGGACAAAAGTAATGTATTCCAATAAATATCCTTATCATCTTGCTCATCGTGCACCAAAACAAATGCACATGGGAAATAAGGCGGAATTGATAGGCAGAAGGAGAGCACACTAGAATTGTACACTACCCACTCGTAATTGAACTTCTAACTTACAAGCTTAAAAGCAGCGACCCGCGCCAACCCCCCAATCACTGCCCCGCCCGTCACTTTCTACCCTCTCTACATGGTATTTCCCCAGGCACAGGATACCGAGATGGATCAATTCGTCATATTCCGTCAGTCGACTTGCGTGCGTATCATTAATGTCAACAATGCAACAGTTCGCATCACCCCACTTCATAAACTGAACGAAAAAGAGTGGTCCTCACTGCATTATACACGCACATCTTTTGGATATAGTGAGAGCCTAGCAGGAATGGTTCGTCTCGGTATTTTGTGTCTGGCTTGCAGAATAAGATTGCAGTATGAAAGGAAAGTGAAGAAAAGGGAGCAAAAGGCACACACACAAAAATTCAGGGATAATAATGGGATCATAATGGGGATAAACTGAAAAACGGAGCGGGAGGTGAATTGGGGAGGTGGGATTATAGAATATCCGGAGATATAAAGTTTATATTCCAGGTTATCGGAGGATTATTCTGGGATATCCTAGATTGTCCGGGGACATTCTGAAATATCCGGGGAAATAGATACCAAATAGTACTGAATAAAGTCTCAATCATGATTCCCAGCCCGACCACTCGCTTTTCATTACTGTTTTTGTTCAAACCTGCAATGGTGACAACAATAATACAATAATAATAAGCATCATCTGGGAAACTAGAATAGATCTCGCAGTAATCAAGGGGAAATAACTGAATATAAAATATCAAAGGCTCAGCCATGCAATATTCGCCCCTTAGCCTAGGCGCATACAGGCGATTGATTTCTCAATTGCCTACAGTTTTGTCTCCTGGGTGAAAGCAATGGAGATACATACGACTGCCCATACTGACGACTTCAGTCGCCGACGACAAAAAAGTTTGTGATTTGTCCCAAACTGTTGTCGGTACGGAACTGTTGGCTCAACTTTTTCATGAAGTACAGAAAACGATGTAGTGTTATCTTATCACACACAGGAAATATAACAGTTGGCCTTCACTAATTTGTTTTACGTGACGTCACCTATCTTGCACTTCGGCGAATTTCTTTTTGTATTAATTTACTTTAAAAAATTCATTGTGTACGCGGCACAGACTAATAAATTAACCAGACTGGATGATCCCATTGTGTGACGTCACAAAACAGCGGAAGGTCATGAACCATCCGCCATATTAGGTTTAAGGTAGCGACCGACGCTTCAGTATAGTTACAATTTTGAATGACACCATTTTGACGCGCCTACTGAACGCGGAAGTTTGGTTCCGCACCAAGAAATTAATACATGTACAACCAATCTTGACAAATGAAAAGAAATGTCTACTGCAGATAGAACTAGAATCGGAATTTCCCGAGCGGCGGCCATGTTGGTTATACAGTCGTCGCTCGGGAAATTCCGTAAAAAACGGCACAGCCCGAAGCTCGTGTTTCCAGTCTGGTTAATTTATTAGTCTGTGGTACGCGGGTTGTGAGGGTGCGGGGAGGGGGGGCGCAAATCAAATATTCAATCCTTTGCACCATTCAGTATCATTTCCTTATCTATTGTATGATACTAAACCCTGATTATTTGTCTGTTTCCTGAACTTTGCAACCATCTGTGCACCTGCACTAACCAAACTTTCGGGCTGGAGTGGCGCCATACTTTACTTTTACTTTACTTTTTCCGATCCAGCAGTCTTCTGGATAGGTCTGTGATCACCAACTAAGCCATCAAGGACCTCTGTTGTTTGCTTGTGTAGGAGATCTGCTGATGTAATTGTCAGGTCTGGTCTGCTCAGAGTGTTATGGGCCCTATGAAGGAGTGTGAGTACAGAGCTCTCATTTTGAAGTACTACTAGGTTTGTACTTCCGCATAGCTCTTTTTTTGCTTTTCCAGTTTTATTAGATCTGTTATATCCCCATTGTGTTGACTGGCCGTTGAAATCTCCAGCAATTATTGTTTTCTGGAATTCTGACTCAGGGAAGTTTTGAAAGCTGCATTCGTTTTGAGGTGGGTTGTAAGCATTATAGATGGTAAATTTTTTGTTTTGTACCACAAGACAAAGTTGTTTTCGGGAGCTCTAACGGGTTGTCAGTTGTTATGTTTTCTACCATTCCCTGTTGATCGTTTCTGATGTAGGTTATTATGCCTCGGCATTCTGTGCACTTACACGGATAGGATGTGTATCCTCTGATGTGGGGATCAGTGTTTTTGTGGAGGGTTTCTTGAATAAGGGCTATATGGACCTTTTTTAAGTTAAGTAAGTTTGCAGGCTCTGTTTTCTTCTTTGAGATTCCGCATATGTTAAGCTGCAATATATTTAGGGTGCTTTTGTTTGTTCCAGGCGCTAACTTATCGCTGCACACAGCCTGGTTCCTCACTGTGTGGCGCGACCCTTGTTTTTGCACGCGGCGGCCGAGGTGGAATTTATTTTTGTTTTTTGTCATGACATCATAATGCTGGGGTGCCTGTGGTCTGTCTGACCACCCTAGCTTATAATCTGTGTCCCCTCAGAGCTGTCAAGTCACCACGCAAGGAGAAAAAAGGAAGGCACACATCTCTGTGTCAGCAGGTCACTCTCACATGCTTACAGTTTGTCCATTCCCCGCCACCTACTGTCTCCTGGAGAGCCCTCAGTCGAAGTCTAATTATTTTAGGAAATGTAATGAATTGACGTCAGCTCTGTCACAACTTGAACACAGACAGAGGATCTTCACGTCCTGGATCATTAAAATTGTAGTGATGCTATGAGGTCCCTGCTCTACTGCAGAGCCTGTGGGCCAGTCCGTAACCCCGCCCGTCGTGCGTTTCACTCCAGCAGCCAATCTCTGGACTTGGACAGATTCTAACAAACACACAATTTACAAGCCGACCACATAGGGGTAAAGATTTAAGATAAGCAAGGATGTCCACTCAAGTGAGAGGGGGTGAGTTGGTGAGGCCCATAGCGTATACCACATGCCGGTGGGTTCTGCGACCTGCACCTTATAAAGGGGCTCATCTCCTTCCCTTCCGGTTATACCGCCGGAGACTCGGTCGCGCATGTATGAGATTCTGTGGAAACGGGGAAGACCACGAGAAGGTGCTCAGCCTAGAAAGGCCTCCAAGAGCAGGAGCACAGGAACTTTTGGGTGGGCAGGGGTCGTATGCCATATGCAAGTATGCTGTTGTCATAGAAGAGACGACAACAGTTATCATACCTGCGGCAATGCACCGTCCCCTGGCAAGCTAGGCGATGTATTGCGCGTCATTGCCATCATCTTCCCCGGAGTGGTGCCATAAAATAACTCATCGACATGCTTGATCACTAGCAGTTTTCGGAACTTTGATTCACAATTTTCAAGAAGAGCGTTCACTAAAAATAATGCATTTCGCCATTGACCAATACTAAGTAGTGTAGTAACTAGTATGCTTTGCCCAGTATAGGTTGAACTGTCTTAATGGTATTTGGCGATCTGTTATGGTCGCTATACATTATAAAGATCAAACTAATCCAAGCGTATTATTCGTCTACAACTGGTTTATACATAACTGTCATTTGTAGAATAAAATTACCCTATTTCATTTAAAAACAGCGGTTTCTGTTATGCCAGGACGACGTTCTGAAACGTGATTCCCTCAGCTTTGTGAGCCACTACAAGACGAATTTACTGTACAAAAATTATGAATATTGTGATCTATTAGGTGTATCACATAAATGCGTGGTCTTTTTGTTACCATACAGAATCTAGACCAGACATGGGCAACCTATGGACGGACCGCCAAGCAATTTGATTGGCCAACCCCGAGGTTGACTGACAATAGCATAACAGGGCCGTAAAAATATAATAAATACAATGAATATTGTACACACTCACACCTCCCCCACCTCTCTGTCATCTGTAAGTTTAATTCATTCTCTCTCTCTCTCTCTCTCGCTCTCTCTCTCTCTCTCTCTCTCTTTCTCTCTCTCTCTCTCTCTCTCTCTCTCTCTCTCTCTCTCTCTCTCTCTCTCTTGACGGCACACGGTCAAACATTGGATTCGGTACAGTGCTTTTGTTTGGTGGAATGTAAGCAATATCTAATATGAAACACAATATACACGCACGCGCGCCCGTGCACACACACACAGCAACACTATACGCGGAAAGACCGCAGTGCCGTACAGATCTAAAACATTACCCGTCTAGCCAAAATCTGCTTTCATAAGTATGGAGATACGTGCAGGTAACGAGCAAAGTTTATACACTCAAAAAAATAACTGGATGGCTGGATAGGTGGATGGATGAATGGTATGGCAGATGGTGATGGACGGATAGATGGATGGATGGATGAGTGGGTAGGTGGTTGAATGGACGAGTGGATGGTTGGGTGTGTAAGTGAGTGGATGGATCGACCGGTGGAGGATGGATGGATGGAGGGATGGATGGCTAAAATGGATGGACAGGTGGTTGCAGGAATGAATGGATGGATGGATGAGTGGGTGGGTAGTTGATTGAATGGGTGGATGGATGGATGGGCAAGTGAGTGGGTGGTTGGATGGACAAACGGAGAGATGGATGGATGGAAGGAGGGAAGGATGGATGGATGGATGGAAGGGCGGACAGATGGATGGATGGTGTGTCTACAATAGCAAGACCATGTATGGAATGTTCCCGAAGACTCGACAGTCAAGCATATAGACAGTTGTAATATAGCAGGATGTAAACACTTTGGGAGCGGAGGCGCTCCATTTGAGTCATACAATAATGATATTTCAAGGATGCGACTTTAGAACCGACTGTGAGCAGGGGATCGCACGGGGGCTCTGTTCCCCACACTCCTCCCATGCGAGTTAGTCCTCTAGATGCCTGAAGTGAGACAAAAACCGAAAACAGCTGCCATTTTGAAACTTGCTGGGGAGAGGTCACGGTTACAGAATTTACCAAAAGCGCTACTGGTGAAACAAACCTTGACATGGTGTTCAGGAATTTAAACTCACATGGAATGGGCAGACGGACCTGGGAGCGTGAGGGTCTAGTCAGTTTGTACCAATGGGCGGTAGTCAGATTGACTAATCAGGCGAAAAGGGGCTGGGGTAGCCATTGGCGATCGACGTACACTCATGTAGGCCCTGTATTAGCTCAGATCATGCAATCTTCCAGCAGCTGAAATAGGATTGTTTTGCTAATAAGCCGATTCATAATTTTTAAAAACTATGCAAATTAACAAGGTCGGTAACTTTCCCTAATTTAGGTCAAGAGTGCAGTATGTGAGTATTAGTAAATGACTACCGTCAAGCTGTTAACTCACCTGCGTGGCGAAATGGTTAAGACCTGTGATTTAGGAGCGAAAGGGTGTGGGTGCGGATCTGAGTATTGTCATGATATGAATTATAATAATTTTTATTATGTATGTGTTCACTTTCAGATGTTTCTTACGCAGGGAAATTGAGATGAGATGGAAGTAAAATAGAGAGGGGAAAGAGATAGAGAAAGCGAAGCATGCCCTGAATAATTTCTTTGTCTTTCGTTAGAAACCTCCTCCCCCCCCCCCCCCCCCGCCCAAAAAAAACCCTAGCCCCTTTTTTTTATTTAAACCCCTCAAAAAAAATACCTCTTTAGCATGTATGGAACGCATTCGGAAGTCAAGCACTTCCAAACAGTAGAACTAAATCAAATGGATTTTAAAATGAGCCACATTATTAATGGCGACATTCAGAAATCAGAACTCGTTGTAAAAAACCGAAGGTATGTAAAAAAAAATTTTAAGTGAAAATCGCTCACAACAAACAAGCTATCAACACACCGATAAGACCTCGTTATTTCAACAGACCAAATGAATTTGAACAAACAAAAAAACAGTATGTGTTAACTTGTATCATGAAAAAAAGAAGGTTAAAGCTTTTAAAAATGTTTGTGAACTGCGATTATTTTATGCAATGTTGGTTTGTGGTCATCCACAAAGCAGAAACTTCACAAACTGTCTAAAAGTGATTTTGGTGGTGGTGTTTTTAATTTTCTTTTTACCCCCTCCCTCTCTCACCTCCTACCCCATGTACTCCTTTCACATTCTTGACTTTAGCGTCTCCCACCCCCCGCCCTCTTTTAACGAGTGTACGGTGAACAATGAATGTCCATTACATAGCTTTTAACAATGGAAGAGTTTAGAATTAGAATGGGTTTCAGTGCCATTAGGTCCCTTGTAATTCTAACCCCTCAATTCACTCAACACGGTTACAATTACAAGGGATCTAAGTTGTCAATGCACTAAAACCACTTCAATTAATAATGTTCCAAAATATAAATGCCTGGGCTACATGTATCTGACCTTTTCATCAGAAACATACAATAGTTTGACTAGTAAGTTGGATGTATCTCTCCTCCCTCCCCCCCCCCCTTTTTTTTTTTGTTTCCTGCCTTGTTTGAAATTCCTCACAATGAATAGAGCACGACGCTTGCTCTCCACTTCCACCCCTATCCACTGGTATTCTTTCTCCATAGATGTACTACAACAACGTAAATGTACTACTTACTAAGGGATTCTCATATTTAATGTGCTGGGGAATTCCCTCCCCCCACCCCACCTCTTCGGCCTTTCCTTCTCCGAGCATATATGCACTATATATGGGTTATGAGTGACCCTTTTGACTTTGTTGTTGTTATTGTTGTTTTATGGGGGAGGGGAGGTAGGCGACTATTTAAAGGTTTGAAACTGCCACATTCGTTACAGTCTTATTCTTTCATTACCTCAGGTCTTGCGTCCGACCCAGTGGTAAAGTTACATAGACATTATGTGAGGCTTCCCTTCATGTATGTTACACACAAGATGATCTGATCATAATAAAAAATAATGAACATTTTCGACAAGACCTGAAAGTATACTGTGATTCGTATCATTCTATGGTGAAGTGCTAACATAATTAACATATCAGAGAAACACAAAGCAAAATATCACTGCAGGTAAATGTATGATGTACAGAGCTGGTTCATTTAGTGTCGTTTTAAATGTTGCGCTCAGTGCAGGAGACATGATAATGTTTTTACGGTAGTAGAACACAAGAGTCAAGTCTGTGTTGTGTCGGTTTTGACTCAGACTTTCTTTGAATCAACTAACGAGAAAGGCTTGAACTTATGCATTGTGTCATTGTCTCACTTGTACTCGAAGTCCCTATAAAGTCCAAAAATAGAATTGATCCAATGTCTAACTTAAGGGATTTCAGGCATAAGTTATTTTGACAAGTGCTTCGAACAAAAACCACAAAAAAATTGCATTTACACATCGGAAATATCACCACTTCATGATAAGGGGTGTTCATAACATTTGAAGTCTCACTTAATCAAAACACACCATGAAAACAGTTCATCTTGTTGGCTATAATTATTTTGAAACGTATTTTCTCAGTGGTAAAAGAAAACAAAAACAAAACAAACAAACAGGTTGTTTTATTACCAACCAGATGACCTGCCGGGAATTTGCCCGGAATAAACAATCGTGCGCCCTTTCTCTCTCTCTCTCTCTCTCTCTCTCTCTCTCTCTCTCTCTCTCTCTCTTATAATAAAAGTAAGAAACTGCTACAGTCTTGCTTCAGAACTCATGCGCACCAGAACACTACGCACCAAACTGAACGCTTAATACGGTTACTTTTTTATGACATGCACGGTACTATATATTACGAAACAAACATGCAAAAATACAGATGTTACACAGCAATAAACATTGTTATTTTTTTAAAATACATGCTTGAAGTAAACAGCTTTTAATTATAGCCACCATCTTCCTTGTCTCAATTGCCACCTTCCTGCCAAATTTAAGGCCTGAAGAGTGCCAAAGGTTGCAAGTTACTGAAATATATAATAGATATATCTTTGTGGGGATGTCAATGGCGGAAATTAGGGAAAGTCCTGCAAACTTCTATTTCTTGTCAAAACGATAATTCTAGTAGTTCAAAAAATATTTTCCAACCCGTGGAAACCTAAAGCTTATTAATCTAACTGATGGACAATTGTTCTGAAGTAAATATATACACAAGGACTGATTAAATATTCAACATTATTCTCTCCCAATTGATTCGTCCAAAACCAACAAGTTTTCTCGACCTACGACCATGCTGTATATAAGGTAGGCACCTTTTTTCTATAAGTTTATAACAGCCACTCTGGGGAAACCCGGGTGGTCACTGGCTCCTCTTCCCATGCAACGTTAAGGTCCGGTGTGACCAAGATGCTTGCACAGCCAGTTTTTGTCCAAACTGACCTTTAATGCTTAATTGTTCAGTTATTCTCTCCAAATATTGATTCGTCCAAAACCAACAAGTTTTCTCGACCTGCGACCATGCTGTATATATAACGTAGGCACGTTTTTTCTATAAGTACATAACAGCCACTCTGGGTGGTCACTGGCTCCTCTTCCCATGCAACGTTAAGGTCCGGCGTGACCAAGGTGCTTGCACAGTCAGTTTTTGGTCCAGACTGACCTTTAATGCTTTGGGTCTGGCAAGATTTCCTCCCATAATATGTTGCTAAGAGAATTGAGAGTTGGGGGGTGGAGTTAGGTCCCGAGTCGGCCGGACAAAAAATACGGGTTAGAACCTACTTCCTTCGATCCTGAGGGGCACCGTATAACAGACAGACCTTCTCAGGGTTGTCCTTGTCATGGGAAAAGTGCCCCCGCAACTACATGGACAAATGGCACACTCGGTCTGCTGGATTGCCCGTGCCACTTTTTTGTTCTATTTTTGTTTGTTAGTTGTTGTCGTTGTTGTTGTTTTTTGTCCCCGATGACTCAAAACATTGTCAACAACACGCATTCACACACGAGTTTATCTCTTTCTCTGTTTTTTTTCTTCCTGATTTTCTTTTTCTGATTGTCAACAACAGCAGTTCACACTAGTTCACCTCTCTGTTTTCCTCACTTGTTTTAATTATGTATACATGTATCAGTGGTTGGTTTCAGTAGTATTTTATTTAAGTTTCGCACCCGTATTTGTCATTTCCTTCTTGGTCTTCCTACGGACTTTTTATGTTTCTTTCCTGTTTCAATCCATTATCTCTCATGCTGTTCTTAATGGCTCAAAAACATAACATGCCGTTCATCTACTAATGCCTATGCTTTTCCCCAAAGACTATAAATTTATAAATGGCATGTCAAAGGTCTCTACAGTTACAGTTAATCCGTGAATCACCTGCGGCATATTTCCACTTTTCCTGGTCACTGTTATTTGGTGTCATTAAATTGAGGGGTGGGGACTAGAGAAAATAGTTGCGTTCACTGCTCATCTATAACTCACTGTGTAAACTACCACGGATCCCTAACAACAGCCTTTCCAAAATAGTTTTCCTGTAAATTGTAATGTCCCATTGTTCTGGTTTCCTTGCATAACTTCTAAGCATCTAAGCAGTATAAAATTATTTTTTTCCCTTATTAAATTACATAATATATTCCCGGCTCTCTTAATCGTTGCACGCTGTACAGTCTTTGCAAGATGGAAAGAAAAGGCCTGTGACGAAAGTTTATCAACTTTGGAAAGAAAATTAAATGCGAAACCAAGATTTTGGGGAAAACCCAGCTAGTTGAATGTAGATCAGCCATGAAATTAGAGTGGAGAAGGTGAGGCAAACACCTGGCCATGAGTAAAACTCAGACTACTCATATCAACTGGCTAGTACGAAATGCAATGTTTGCCTCACTTAAGAGCAAGGTTAAGGTCACAGAATTAAGAAATTTTTGGTAAAGTTGGTGAAGCCTATTTTATTATGAATATCGTCCGTCTGCTGAAGTGAAGGAAAAAAATTAATATTTACAACTTACTAAGCTTAGTGCTGACACTGACAAAAAGGATTTCTGTATCTTTTACGATGTCATTGCTTGCTAGGTTTTTTTCAAACAGTTCAGATCACTACATAGTGGTCACTTCCCTTCCTTCTCCTTTCCTCCAAAATGGTAGATCGCATACATCTGTTATATTATGGTCTATGTACGATAAGCCCGTAGCGTACCTTGCCTTTTTTTTTTTTTTTTGTGCCCGTACTACACCCCATCGACAGTGGCGGATCTACTATGAAACTAATGAAGCTTAAGCTCCATGGCCCCTAATCCCGGAGGGGTTCTGAAGAAACTGTTTTTTTAATGAGTGAATTTTTACATGTAATGTTGCCCTACTGTAGCTGGTTGCGAAAGGGCTCCATAACAGTTCACGCTTCAGGGTCCCAAAAAATTGTAGGTCCACCACTGCTCATCCATCCACCCTTCCACCCTGTATCCACCACAATCCTACCCATTTATCCATCAACCATCTATATGTATACTCTGACCACTCATCCATCCACCCACCCAACTATCAAGCCATCCATCCATCTCTCCATCCACCTAACTACACTGTACATGTGTATTACTCTCAAATCTCACATTTCTAGGAGATTGCTTACTGCAGAGCCCCAAACTCTCACTATCTTCATCTTCATCTTTGTCATTATCTTCATTATCACATCATCTCTGTTCATTAAGATCATCATTGTCATTATATCTTTTCTAGCCTCACCTTCCATTATTATCGTCATTGTGACCATTACCATCCCAGCCGGCAAACCTATGTCAATCAGACGTAGACTTCCGTAGGATTGGTAGGAGTACCATAACGGCAGGTCCCCTACATCAAACTCACGTCGGTACGATGTTGTAACTAAGGAATCTATGTAGGACGACGTCATTCTTTTGTGCAAACTTCCACAGGATTACTGGCTGGAATTATTTGTTTGCTTCATCATCTTCAAGTTTCATCATTTCCATTCTTTAGAATGTTCTTTACATTTCTTTTATTTATCATCATCCTAACTGTCAGAACCATCTTCCTATTGATCTTGTGGTCATTTGAGTTAACAGATCTTTTGAAAATATGCTCTTTAGTATCAACTTCCTCATCGTGTACTTTCATGTCGATTGTTCTCCAGTCTTCTTAGCCTTTCTCCTCTTTTCATTCTTTCTCTGTACCTTTCCTTCCTCCAGAGGTAAATTCTTTGATAATTAAGATTTGTCGGTGCATATAAATAATTTACTGCCAAAGAAATAAATGAATGCATTAAATGATTTATGACTGAACTTCATGTCTACTCTGCTATTGATACACACAGTAGCCAAGTAAAATGTCACGCATGTTAGGATTCATGACTTTAGTGAAAATATACTCAAAAGTTTCTCTTCTTTTAGTTTACACAGGCTTCTTGTAGAGAAAGACACAACTGAAGAATTCTACGGAAAAACATAACAATTGTCAGTGTTGTTTTCAAAGCAGAGTTTATTTTCAGGATTATGTTTCAGTTAGAGCAAACGTACGAGGGGAAAATATGTTGAGATAATTATTACAAACACAATGAAATAATAACAGTATGATAAAATGAAAAGTTCTTTGTTCATAATGTTTTCTTTGCCCATAAAACAATGTTTTCATTAAGTTGGTACTCCAAATTGACTTTTTAATGGAGATTCCTAAAAACGAGTTATTTCCCTGAATAGAACTGGTTATATATCTCAACATTTTGGCACCAAATTTATTACTATATCTCTATCTTCAAAATTAAAGTAGTTATACAATTTTTGATGTTCAGTCATTACATCTCATTTCGCAATGCGCCAGAAACCATTTTCGGGGAGCTGTAATTCAAGAAAGAAACATCACAATACATCAAACTCTGATAAAACAGTCTCTCCATAATAAACTCTATGCTTATTGAGAGTGCTTAAACATTACAAATACAGATTTATTGGCTTCGGAGCAAAAACTGCAACGTTATAAAGGGAGACAAAAAAAGGGAAATTTTGGCCATTTTCAAAAAATCCTTTAATGCATTTGCCTACAAAGATAAGAGAACACTCAAATTAACTGGAATTAAAAGATCTGTTCTCATAACCGGATATAAAATGCCTTAAATATTCACAAACTCTGCCAAATGCGTTTGAATATCATCATTTAACAGAAACTTTAAAAAAAATTGACAACTTGTAGGTGCCCAAGATCAACTACAATATCCACCAAAGTTTATAAAACCGAAGAAAATGGACACACAAAATTCCAAATGCAATTCTGTGTGAAAATAAACAAAATAAAGCTCTATATATTGAAAGCAATATTATAGTGTGTAAGAACCTTTTCATTAATAATTATGGGCAATAACGAAGATGTTTTATCTTTACAAGTGAGAGGAAGCTTTCTACCTATATGTCACTTATAAAATCCTAGCTAGTCGCTAAAGTAAAGTTCGTTACGCACCCCTAGCGAAAATCTAAGTATGGTTTTAATATGTTCCCAGTAACCATCTTTGACTAAATATCAAATGTTGTCATCCGTAACTGTGCACATTAATAACTTATTCTTAAAAAATAACAATGTTTATTGCTATGTAACATCTGTATTTTTGCATTTTTGTTTCGTTTTACATAATTATATATTTCACAAAATCACCTTTGAACGAAAAACTGGCAAAAGGCTTTTTTATTAGACCACCTATACTAACCCAATTTTACATGTTCATTTCAAATACGGCGGAGGGTGCACGGAAGTTTTTATTATTTTGATTAGTTTGGTTCATGAATTTATAGAAAATGCATTGTTTCATCGTGCTGCCATTTTCATCCTCCATCTTGCCTCCATTCTGTTATAGTACCGTGCAGGTCATAAAAAGTAACCATATCAAGCTTGCTGCCCAGTGTCCTGGCGCACATGAGTTCTAGATCTAGATCATGCTTATTAATGAAAACCCTTGCTAATGAACCTTCTGTAGTGTCTAAAGATGACCACAAACCTAATGATTCTCGAAATTTCATCCAACTTTTCAAAGAAAACTGAATTATATTGTTATTTACATCTTTCTTAGTGCGCATACAGCATTCCATCATGGAGGCAGCCATTTTGGATTTCGCGGCGAAAGGCTCAATTCCATTGGTTGATTAGAATAGCATTGTTTAAATGGCAAACTCAATTCGCATCATTAATTATTATTTATTGGCACACTTTACATACAAATTGTGCAAGACTTGAAATGACAACATTGGTTTTTTGTGAAGGGGAGATGCATAAGAGCCCGCATGCAAAAAAATCAGCTTATCCCCTGAGGTGCGTAACGGAATGACAAGCTACAAGTTTGGTTCCACGGCCTATATTGTCAGTATTACCTATGTACAGTAACTAACTCTTTCGCTCCGGCACAAAGCACACTACGACGCACGCCTCCCTAGCGATGGCTGATTCAACACAGCCTGCGTTGTGATGTAAGGGTATTCCTTGACCACTATAATGAAAAATTTTAATATCCCGTGACCCTGAACCTTAAAAATAATGTAACAGTTGATGTATATTTCAGCATGTTATGATAGGGAGAGTCAGGTGATATGAGCTGCTACCCTTTAAAAACGAAACTGTCTCTGTCAAGGTTAAAGTTATAAATGTCGTGCTGGGTCACGACTTGAAGGGACTTGTTTTTTTCACGGTCTCGTTGATTATAACCAGCGTAAATTGTCCTTGAACTGTTCTCGTGAACAGTTTGTTTTTGTAACGCTTTTTCTTAGGGATGGAAAGAAAGTGGGGCAAGATAGAATAAATGGATGGGTTAGGAGTGACGGTGCAATTCTCGACCCCGTGATTTTGATGAACTCTTGCGAGGGAAGAGAAGGGGTGAATAAGGTTAGATAGTTTAAGACGCTTAGTCGCGTTCAGAAATTCGTACATAAAACGTAGAAAGCACGAGGGTTTAGAGATTTTAGTAATGGTTTTGACATTTTAATTTGACCTTGTCTGTTTCTAGTACAAGGCCGTGACCAACTTCCATGTAGATCTATTAATACTACGAGCTGAGCTCGATGGATGCACCAATCAAATCTAGGCATTTGGACGGTAATTTGCAGCTGGCCGCACAGTATAAAAGCGTAGCCATACCTATGTTCATTACTCCATACAGAAAATTCCATCTGTGCAGGCGTCGGCGTGATTCTGCCAGAAGAATCAGAAGACTGTTCTTTTTATGTCTATGTCCATTATAGGCATTGCGATGAAGCCATATGCTCGATGGTGATATTTACCCACTGCTGTTGTCTACTGTTCCCTGATTCCTTATCAGGGACCAAGTGTAAGTGTTTGTCTGTTGATGATTCAACAACGAACTAGGAGCTGAACGTAATTTTTCCAGTAGGACATGCTACAAGTGCTACCCAAGAATGCAAGACAAAGATGTATATTAACTTGCAACTAGATCTAGTATGAATGTTTGGCATACACAACTGTGAATTGAAATTGATTTGTCTGGATGAGGCTGGGGATTGCCAGCCCATCCTAGAGTAGATCTAACTTAACTACGTCAGTTTGTATTGACGAGCTTGATCCATTATAAGCGGTAGGCACAAATAGCTGAGATGACATTGTCGCCAGAGACATGAGTATTTTGCTTGATAGATAGTAGGCAGACTATATCTGAGAGATAGATAATTAATATTTAATTTGCTAGTGAGTTAGAATGATCTTAATCTTATAGGAATCTAGAGGAGACTTCTAGTGACATATTATTGAATTTTCATTTGATGCTGCTGATGTTGTCTTTTGAGTATGTAAGAGATCTAGACAAAATTGTTAGGATATTTAAGGTAATTAAATTTGTGGCCCTGCAGGTCTGTTGATAAAAACCTTATTCAGATTGTTATTAGTGTGTGGCATGGTACGAAAGCTTAATTAGTAAATACCTCTCGATTTTAAAATGCAGTCATAATCCCATTAATTCAGAACACCCAGACCAGACTCGTAACAGTCTCGAACTGTCGTAGAAATAAATGAAAACAGGATCCGATGAACGATTAACTTTTAATAACTGTAAATGCACGTTGGATATCTCACAGCTTACTTACGAGGGAGGCACGCAGTTACAAAAACCTAGATTGGGTTTTGCATACACAAAATGACGGGATCTTGCCCACATGCGGAATAACTGACTCTTGCACCCTACTCACTCTCTTGCCATCCTTTATAGATAGAACGTTCACGAACTGGAAATCCAGAAACTACGGGATGCATAAAGGCCACCTAATCGCATTTAGACACATCACACAATTGCGTCACTCCAAGGCCAACCTATCGTAATTACTCCGACTTGAATGATATCGCATGTTCTCGATAGACCTACAATAAACAATTACGACACACAGCGAGACATCACAGAGAAGTAAAACTAGCACACGAGGGGTCGCCCAGGGCTGCGGACAACATTGTTAGCCCTTATGACTAGGACGCTACAAATAGAATTCCTGGTAAAGCTTCCTCTGTCGTAACTTGTCCAGCGATACCACATTTGCGATAAGTGCGTAGTTTGGACAGCTGTTGGAATGCTGGCCCGTAGGGAAAGAGTTAATAGATGGACAAAATAAATTTTAACAACCTCGTCGCTTTCCACAAGGTTGAACAGAAGATGAACACCTGACCTCAGATTAGATCGTGCATCTGATCCGCCCGATGGATCATAGTGAAATTTGGTATTTTATGTAAAAATGAATATTTAAAAAAAAAAAACCGGGCCAGAAATCTCACTCTAAATTTGTTTGGTTTTGTTTTTTTGTTTTTTTAATGAAAAATGACAAAACTTCTAAATATACTCATTTACTGTGACTAGATCGAAGAGCTATTTATACCATTTGAAGGGCAGCCTCCTCCTAAAATGTTAAACACACACACTGTGAAGGGGGAAAGGGGTTATGAGACATGCGAGATTAAGCATTTATTATGATGTTAACGTTACTGTGCACTTTCATGCATTGTTCTCTGAAATAAGCGTAGCACTGTGTCTGTGTGAGTGTGTGTGTATACATGGTATACGAGTGTATGAGTGGGTGGGGTGGTGGTGGACAAACTCCAGCAAATATGAAAAAATCGTATTTTGTAAATTTATCGCCATAAGAGGACCTGTGATGTGAAGGGCCCAGAACAAAATTTTTGGGGATAAATTTACAAAATAGGCCTGATAGCAAACCGAACCTTCGCTCTTTCGTATTTTCACATTGATTCATTCTTCAATTACTGATAATCTCTGGAAAAAAAATCATTATTAACATGTAAGTAATACTCACCTTTCAATGAAAAAGACTGGTTCAAACTCAGATTCTTTCCCGTGAGACTTCCCGCAAAGACAAACGAAAGTAGCCTATCGATAATGATGATCTTTGTTTAAACAAACAAGGCTTATCAGAATGGCGGATCGCTCTGTGGGGGAGCGTCACTTTTCACTGGAACAACCAAACGGGAAGCCCCGATCTAGTTAGTGTAGTACATCTGTGGTTATAACGTAAAAACGTTAAATTTGGTACTCGTGCTCACGACGTTAACTAGGCAGTTGCGTTATCACTATGTCGTGAGATTTTGGGAACTCTTCCGCGCGAAAGAACAACTTTGGATGAGACAGAACGAACAGGAATACTTCCCATACGCAACAGCCGCATTCGTGTAGCGGTTGAAAACAATAGAGCCAGCAGCAAAGACAAAGAGGAAAATGAGATTGTCATCAAGCGAGGTCTCCATGCTGATACAGAAAGTGGCAGCAAAGCGGGAGACCCTGACATGTAAATTGTCTAATGACAAGATTATATCAGAACCAAGAAAGAGGCGTGGGAGCGGATCGCACGTTCCGTCAATGAGGCGGATGTGAAGGCACCGGTCCGAACAGTGGAGGAAATGAAAAAGAAATTAAATGTGAGTAGTCCACGAAGATTTAGTAGATAACAAACAACTGAAATATCTCACTGTCACGAGAGTTTTTATGGCCGGTTTTCTTTCAGTGATTGATTTGAGTAAAAAAATAAATCCTTTCATATATCGGGATCTTATTCGCAGACCTCTGCGAATGAGCGCTTCGTCTTTTTTGTATGACATAAAAATGAATGAGTCAAGATATTACTATTAGATATTAGTTAAAATATATCAGATTAAAAAATTGGCATGAATATCGTTCTCTGCATGGCTCGCTCATTTTGATCCATAAAAAGTTTTCAAAAAAGTTGTTGGATTGCTTTATGACAGATATAACCACAAATCTTAATTTACTGACCGCAGATAGTTAGTTGATCTAACAAATGATTTTTAAAGAAAGCCATTATAAACTGTAAACCCTACATTTTTTTTATTTATATTTACTTGATGTTGGTTTATCCAGGATTTCCAAAGTGCAGCTATCAGGTACCAAGCTGACCGGGCAGGGACTTGTGGTGGTGAGCCAAGTAGTATTACTAATGGACCAACCCGTCGCTGTGGGAGTGTTTGAGGGTGATTTAAATGTTAATTTCACATATATATTTTTTCACTTTTTTGCAAAACAGTTTTTAGCCGCCAAATCGCCAAATATAGTATTCTAATCACAACTATGTTACAACTATAAAAAAGAAAGTACTCCGGATTTGGGGGGCACACATTTTGACAGACGCCTCGAAAAATCTAAACCTTATAGCACCCCGTAATTTTCATTTAGAGATGTGGGTTTGTTAATACAACGGTGAATACTTGTCCGTGGTTGCGAATTGATGATAGATCTGCAACATATAAAGATCTGCACTTAGAAATATTGTAATGTGCATAAATTTAAATTACGTAGGGGTATTTAAATTTTAGTACCGTGCAGATCTTGTGGTAAAGGAGTTCACAGTAAAATAGAACTTTGTAAAAAAAATGGGACATAACAACGTCACATAACACTAGAAAAAAAGGGAAGAAAACAATTCAATTTAGTTCTTAGGGAACTACGCCTGGGCACTCGGGGCGACCATCCCCCAGCACGTCCACAGGTGGCGGCTGGTGGAACGACCTCTAGATATAGGGGCCAGCTGTGAATAGCTAATAAGCAGTCGCGGACCAACTGGCGATGGTTCTAGAGGGCGACGCAGGATCACATCCTGGGAAAAGTGATTCTTTAAAAAATACCTCAGAAGCTCGGTGATAGAACCATCAAGCGAATCGAGGCGCTTTAACCTCTTTCCTGGGCAGATGGGGCTCATAGCCTGGGAAAGCAGCCCGCCTAGGACAAGGAAAACTCCAAACCTCCACTGCCTTGCGGAACAGGTCACGGGCGACCAAAGGCTATGGAAGCACATCCAGAAGGAAAAGCACGCAGAAGACGGAGATGTTGGACCGAAAGGTGCTAATAGTTTGGAAAGGTGTCACAACCGAACCCAAAAACTCAGCACACGAAAATTACTTCGACATGTCAGACAAGAAGTATCAGAATGGTAGATGTGGTTAGATTGCCTGTGAAGTCCCGCCAGGCGGGTGAAGTGCCGGGCTCTATGCGTCGAAGGAGCCCACCCCCAACTACTGGTGGTCGATCGATCTCTACTTGGGGAACCAGGAGTCGAGCAAAGAAGAAAAAGAAAACAACTGGCCACAAAGGCACACCCATAGCAGTGCAGGAAAGAAAACAAGGTAACGTTTTGAAAATACTACAATGGAATGCTGAGGGAATATACAATAAAAAAGACGGCACTCACATACAAACTTCACAACGAAAAAATACAGATTGCATTGGAGACCAAGAAACTCATATCTCGAGCAACAGCAGATTTAACATCAGAGGATACCAATGCTTCAGACAAGACCTCAGGGAGGAGTGATATCCCCCACACTCTTCGCCCTCTTCATGAATGACATAAAGGAAATTCTAACTCCAAGAGTGAAAGCGGGAATGTATGCTGATGATCTTGCACTAATCTGTTCGGAGACAAGCCTTGGCACAGCTCAGATGCCTCTTCAGTCTACCCTAAATAACCTACAACAGTGGACATCAACATGGAACATGAAGCTGAATGCCAAGAAAACAACTTATACAGTCTCTCCACCAGAATGCAGTCACCTAAACTCAAAATCAACAACGAGCTCATCAAAGACGAGTCACCCTCATTACCTCGGAGTCACATTTGACCAACGACTGACATGGAAAGCCCATCTGGAAAAGACCCAAACTAAAGCAATGCAGCGGATTGTGTTCTTTAAAAAGTTTGGTGGTACAGACTGGGGAGCAACACAAAACATACTCAAGAAAACGTCCAGTTCTGGAGTATGGTATCTCAGCGTGGGGAGCAGCGGCAAAGAGCAATTTCCAGAGAGTGGAACGCATCTAAAATCGCCTTCGAATCATCACTGGGGGAATGAAATCCACACCCAATTGTAGAGATGGAGAGGAAAAATGGAAAACTAACCTCACAGCTAACAAAGTTTCAAAACCTTCGAAATCACCCAATGCATGAGTAAAGAAACCAACAAAAAGCAGACTAAAGAGGCTTTATAAACTCGGCTAGACAACAGTTAAACAACCTTAAAATCCCAGGCATAGATGAAGACTAGGACCTTACAGAGGTTGACTGCTGCCCTCCATGGGAAAGACAACACTTTCCCCTAAATCAAAGACACTATGGCTTCACCTCCACGACCAATCAATCCACTGAAGAGCTGAAATCACTCACACAAGAAATGCTGGACAGCTCCAGCTCACAACAGTTGTACTCTAAAGCTGTGTCTGAGCTCTAAAACAACAACAATTTCGGTGATCTTCTACAATTATTTACGTGGCTATAAATCACATGATGCAGTCAATAAGCAAAGTAAATGGGGAGAGAAAATGTATGGTCAAGGAAAATTAGATTTATTAATGCAAAAGGGTTTATACCCATACTGTAGTGTCCGAGTTCTACGGGCTTACAATGTTGTCCGCAGCCCTCGGCGACCCCTCGTGTGCTTGTTTTACTTCTGTGTGATGTCTCGCTGTGTGACGTAATTATTAATTGTAGGTCTATCGAGAACATACGATATCATTCAAGTCGGAGTAATTACGCTAGGTTGGCTTTGGAGTGACGCAATTTTGTGACGTGTCTAAGTGCGATTAGGTGGCCTTTATGCATCCCGTAGTTTCTGGATTTCCCGTTCGTGAACGTTCTATCTAGATGATTATATAAAGGATGGCAAGCGGGTGGGTGTGCAAGAGTCAGTTATTTCGCGTGTGGGCAAGATCCAGTCACACTGTGCTTGCAAGACCAATTCTGAGTTTTTGTAGATATACCTGGGTGCCTTCCCTGTTAAGTGTAAGTAGAAGTTGAGATATCCAGCGTTCATCTACAGTTATTAAAAGTTAATCTTAATCGTTTATCGGATGATGTTTTCATTTATAAATTTTTTCTACAATAGTTCGAGACAGTTTAGTTTTTAATGGGTAGCAGTTCGGATCACCTGACTCTCCCTATCATAACGTGCTGAAATATACATCAATTGTTACATATTGGGGGCTCGTCCGGGATCCGATCAGATCCGATCAGATTCAATCCAGACCATCGAAGTGTTTTAAAGTACAGTAAATTGTGTAACGATCATCGAGGATATCTACAACATGTCAGAAGCTATTGGAAGGATTAGCCAGGAGGCGGAGGTCCTTGAGCTCTTCACCAATCTCCCCGGATGCTGCCAGTTGGGTTGAATACCACATTGACTTGACGTCAGAGGTACAAGTTCGGCAACGACCATACCCGGTGCCCTAACGCTATGCTTGACTCCTTAAAGGAGGAGCTTAGTGTTATGTATTATAAGACATTTGGCCTTTTCATAATTGTATTTGGCAACACATAAAAACCTGGCAATGTTTTCTGGCCTAACGGTTCATCAGATCCACCAGCTGATTGTAAAAGAGTGCCGGCGAGATCTAGAGATCTAGCAGTAGCAGAGTAGATTCTAGAGTCACCATTAATAGATCTAGTCAGCCAAGATGGCTAGCCATAGCCATGTATTGTTTGAGCCATTCAACTCAAACGAAGACGACATAGAAAGCTATGTCGAACGTTTCGATGCCACAATGACGGTCTGACAAGTGACCGAAGATACGGTGAAGGTTGCGACTTTCATTAGTGAACTTTACAGAAAAATCTACTGTCTCCAGAGAAACCTTGCGAAACGGAGTACAGGGTTATTGTCGAAAACCTGAAAGCTCCCAAACCCTTAATCATTGCAGAAACTTCATTGCAGGAAACAAAAGGAGGGAGAAACAGTGGCACAGTTTGGACCAGAACTGGGCCGCTTAGCCGTGAAATGCAAATTTGGTGAATTCTTCAAATTTGTATGTGGAGTCAGGAGTGAGTCAGCTGTAAGAAGACGGCTAAAAGCAGAAGGAACAAAATTTGAAGAAATAGTGGATCTGGCAATTCAGAAAGAAATGGCCCAACAACAGACTAAAGATATTCACCATGGAACACCTGGCGCTAGTGCTGCGGTGAGTGCAATAAAAGAAAAGAAACCGACTCCCAACCATTGGCACAGAAAATGCTACCGGTGTGGAGGCCAACACTTAGCCGACACATGTAAGTTCAAAACGTATAAGTGCAAAACATGTGGCAAAAGCGTGTAGAACCACAACGAAAGGCAAGACCACAATGAAAAACGTAGCCAAGAAGCAGGGAAAAATCAACGCAATCGAAAACCAACGCAGAAGAAGAAGAAAGTGTTGAGTATCTGTTTACTGCCTCAGAAGTGAAGAAAACTGAAGTTGGCTTTAAGGTTCCAATCAGTGTAAATGGCAACCAGATAGATTTCTTGATAGACACAGGGGCCAGCAGATCGTTGATACCGCACACTGTTGTTGACAGATTGAAACAAACTAGACCTGCGTCCTTGAGGAACCAGATTCAAATCATATGGAGGACAGTACATCAAGGTAATAGGAGAAAGTCAAGTCCAAGTGGAATATGGCTCTCAAAGAAAAACACTGAAATTAATTGTGGCAGATGTTCCTGGAGAAATACCCAATTGTTGGAAGAAATTGGTTGAAGGACATTAAGGCCAAGAATTTTCAAAGTTCACGACAAAGAGTCAGTTCACGAGATACTACAAGAATTTCAGTCAACTGTTTTCAAAGAAGCACTGGGGCGGATGAAAAACATTAAAGCAGAAATAAAGTTGAAACCAGATGCTGCACCTAAGTTTTTCAGACCCAGACACGTACCATATGCAATCAAACAGAAAATAGAAGAAGAGTTAGACAGACTGGAAAAACAGAAGGTAATCACGAAAGTTCAAACAAGTGAACAAGGCTACACCTATTGTGGTTGTGTGTGATGACAAGAAAAAGAAGGTCAGAGTGTGTGGAGATTACAAAATAACTCCCAACTCCACATAAACCAGCACCCACTGCCTACGCCTCAAGATCTGTTCTCCAATCTGAGTGGCAAGAAGTATTTCTCCCAGATAGATCTGAAGCGGCATACCAGCAGATGGAGCTAGCCGAAGAATCCAAGGCATGTTTGACGATCAACACACACAAAGGTCTGTACCAGATGAACAGATTGGCATTTGGAGTTGTTAGTGCTCCCGCCATCTTCCAGTCAGCAATGGACATTTCTTCAAGGTATACCTGTTATTTGGAGGACATTTTAATCACATCGTCAGATGAAGCTAAGCATAAGTTTATTTTGCGGCAAGTCCTGAAGAAGCTATATTCGGACATAAGAAAGGAATACCACCAGTTGCGGCAGCCCGAATCCAAAGATGGGCATTGAAACTTGCTGGATATCAGTACAACATCGGGTATAAACGCACCGATGATCATGCCAATGCCGATGCACTTTCAAGATTACCACAGGTGGTTCACCAGGAAGAGAACGGCAAAACAGAGGCTCAGTTCTACAACAGAGTTCTGGAAGAATTGCCTTTGACACGTGTGGCTACATCCAAAGATCCTCTGTTGAGTCAGATTCTGGACAGAGTTCTGTCTGGATGGCCTGCACAAGATAGGAATCCAGACTTTGTACCGTACAGTCACATTCGCAGCGAACTCACTCAGGAGGCAATGAAACATACAACTTCTAAGAAAACTATTGACGCTATGTGAACAGTTTTCGCTCGTTTTGGACTTCCTGAAGAAGTGGTCTCGGACAATGGACCCCAGTTCACCTCTGAAGAATTTGCTCATTTCTTATTAAGAGAAAACAGAGTAAAGCATACCCGCATTCCAAGATATCACCCTGCCAGCAATGGATTAGCAGAACGAATGGTCCAAGAACTAAAAATGGCTTTAAAAAAAGGACAAATTCTGCCTAGATTTTTAATGGCTTATCGGAATATACCGCATTCAACGACTGGCCGATCACCCGCAGAACATCCTAGAACAAAGCTAAGCCTATTGAAGCCAAATCTTGCACAGCAGGTGGAGAAAAGACAAGAAGTTAGTTTGAAATTTCACGACCGAGGAACTAAAACATCTAGGAATTTTGAAGCTAGTGACACTGTTCTGGTTAGAAATTTCCCAGCGTACTGCAGCGTCAAGGTCCTGTGACTTATATTGTCAGGCAAGGTCACAGAGAATTTTCAGTACATCTGGATCACATAATTCCAGCACCAGATGAAATACAGCCAGAAAACAACACAAGTTTCCCAGATCAAGAAGATTTTGGTCCTGACTGGGTAATCGATGACTGGCAAAACTCAATTCTGCTAGATTTGACAATCCAAAGCTATTACGATGGAGTTTATTTTTACAGCCATATCGATTCAGGATTAAATATTAATTATGTCAAAGGCAAGGAAAATGTCGGTGACGACTTCCTAAGTAGAGTATTTTGAAAGTATTACACTGTCAGTGAAGTGCATTGTAAGCCAGAAATTTGCCTATTAGATTTCCTTCTAGGATGACTGTATTGTATTATAATTAGTGTAATGATGTGTCTGACTGAGTATTGATGTCTGGCAGAGAGCCACAATGTATCATTCATATTTTGATTTTGCAATAATGTCAACATTATTTGTTATCAATGAAGCTTGATGTAAAAATGGGAACTGCGAGCAAGCAGTGATTTTGTATATTGCACTGATGTAATGTATGAGTGTTCCATCCTTCGGCAGTGTTGATATTGCATTAAATTTTTTAAACTTATTTGACCTAATATGATGAAGCTAGATATGTATTTGATATTTTTGCCATTGTATCCATTGTTTTTGCATTTTTTGGGACCACCATGCACAGCGGTTTATGTGCTATGGTTCGTGCACGAATTATTTATTATACGATGGCCATCATTTCACTGCAGTGTGGTGGTATTGGTTCTGTAACAGTATCAATAACCATTACTTTATCACAGTGATGGTATTGTGTTGGCTTTGTATTGTCACTCAATGATATTATGAGTAGTATAGTAATGGACGCCATGAGGCCGCCTTTAAACTATTAAAAAATTCACCCCCTATTAACACTTATATAAACACACAAAAATTAAGCTTTTTCAAAAAAATAAAAAAAAAGAATCACCATGAGACCACCTTTAAAATATAAAAAAATTCAACCTTTATTAAAACATAAACACATGAAAATTCAAGCTTTTTCAAAAAAATAAAACAAAGATTTCAATAATTCCCAATATTCCCAATAATCCCAATCCCCTAAAACTCTCTCACCATAAACCCCCGAGTTTGAGACTCCCAGAGTATGAGAATCTCAAATGCAGAAAATTCTGTTGATTGATTCACACATGCTGCACTCGCTGGAATGAAAAGTTTTAAATACGTTTAATTCCCGTTCCTATATTTTTTTTTGATTCAGATGTTAATGGCGTTTTACCAGATGGAACTTTATTTATTTTTTTGGTTTAAAAACTTTATCAACTATAAATTTAATAACAGCTTTTTGTCCTATGTCAGATGCAGTTTTTTTGCCACATTTGATACAACTTCTTTTGCAACTTTGCTAGTAACAGCTGAAATTATCGAATCAAAAAAACCTGATCCGAAATATTTATTTGTCAAAATACTATATCCTCCATAAACATACTTTCTTTTGCGATCTTTATTTATCACCAACATTATAACTTGTCGATTTTATATAGCAATTTTTAGCTGTAATTTTTTATACTCATTAGTGTTAATAATTTTTGTCTATATAATTCATCTATAATACTTACAATTTCATTTACAACACCTGTATTTCCTGCTTCTTTACTAGCCATTAATAATGATAATCTCTTTAATAAAGCATTTGAATCTGAAGAAAGAAATCCTGTTCCGGAATAAGTTACTGTAGGACCTACTTCTAAACTTCTTTGATCATCATAAAGTTGTTCATTTTCCCAAATTGGTTTTATGATATTCATGTATTTCTGTCCTCCACTAGATTTAGGTCTTGGATTATTAGGATCATTATTGTGTTTTATGGCATTAGTAGAAAATAAAAGACGTGCATAATTGGCTTTATCCTCATCTAAAAAATTTTGAGGATTTCTACTAGTTATTAATTCCCACAAACCAGGTGTTCCTTCATATTTATCTTCTCCAATAATAATATCATCATCATCAAAATTTATTTCTTTATTTCCAATATAAAATTTATCACCTAAAGAATTAATTCCAAAAGTTTTATCTGCATTAGTTGTACCTAAGTATTTCTTTAAATAAGTTGCTGCTGTTGGACCAATTTGTTGCAATGCTTGAGATTCAATTGCTTTCAAGGGTTGTTCTATAGCAAGGAGTATTAAATTTAATTTCTTGTAAAGATTTCTTAGTTTCTTCTGTTGCTTTTTATGTACTTTCCGTGAGTGATAGAAGCAAATACTTTGGAAAATTCTCTTTTCATTTCAATATCTCCTACTCTTTTGCTAGTTACTTGATTGAATATTTCTTTTGGTTTTTAAAAATTCATTAACAAGAGCTTCACGTTTTGAAGGATCTTCAATTTTTTAAAAAGACATTTTAATGGAATAAAAATCAAACAATTTTTTTTTAAATCAAACCAGTTTTTTTTTTTTTTCAATGGATTATCTATATTTATTTCAGGATCGCTTACTTCTTTATTTTTTATTGCCTTTTTCATTTCTCTAAATTGTTTTCTTCATCTGAAATTTTTCCATCTTCAAGAGCATTAGAAATATAAGTTTTGAATTGTATTAAGTTTTGATTCCAATAAAAATAAGATTTTCTGATGTTTATCAGCTTTATGTTGTAATCTTTTATTTATGTATCTTAAAACTATACTTAATAAACCTATACTTATTGAAAGACCTTCTATAATAATAGCCACAGGAATGTTAACCACTGTAGATAAAAGTATTACTCCTGTTGTTCCCATTCCAATGGCTACAGTTTTTAAAGTTACATCAGTTCCGTCAATTAAATTTAAAGCTTTTGAATATTTCTTAACTGCTATTCTTTTGTTTTCTTTAGTTCTTTCAAAAGAATTTTGAATATCAAGAATTTTGTCATTCTATAATCTGAAGCTTCCATTTTTATAATAAATTTTTTGAACTTTTGGTTACACCAAAACAATTCTTGACCTTTTGGTTACAAAATCATATTTAAAAACGGAATACCTTTAACCAAATCGCTCAAAAAAACTTCAT
The DNA here is from genome assembly GCA_963931925.1 of Onchidella celtica. Lineage (NCBI taxonomy): Eukaryota > Metazoa > Mollusca > Gastropoda > Systellommatophora > Onchidiidae > Onchidella > Onchidella celtica. The sequence goes on along the minus strand of OZ007581.1, from coordinate 21,481,068 downwards.
CATTATAAACTTGTCCTTCTCGTTTTAAATATAGTCCATCTCCTTGAAACTCATTACCACTTCCTTTTACAGTTCCTTTGACAATAATTTTTGAACACCACTACTTGCTAAACCTGTAAGCCCACCTATTCCTATGGCTTTTGCTATTGATGGAACAACTTTAGATAACAAGAGCAGCCAGAAACCCTCCTTCAATTTTCATGTTATATTTTATTTGTCTTCTACTTAAAGTAATATCAGCTCCTTTATTTTGATTAAATGATTTTTTCAATTTAGTTATTTGTCTTTGTGTTAATGCTAAAACATCATTTCCCGGTTCTGCAGTAATTCTAATAGTAACAGGAAGATTCTCTTTCATAGCTGTTTGAATTTTTTCTTTCTGATTATCAGAAATATTTAATTGAACTTTTTCATACGCCACTTTTAAGAAATAAATTTTACGTGTTCAACTTCACGTAACGTTCAACTTTACGTTACGTTAAAACTTGGTTCGTTGTAATTCCTTTTCATAAAAAGACACAATAATTTCTTCAGCATCTAAATCTTTTATTTTGTAAGTAATTGGATATGTATATAAAATTTTATCTGTTGTAAATATTTCTTTTGTCCATTTTTGTGTATAACCTTTTTCAAAAAATTTTTTCTTCTTTGTAATTCTAACTCTATCACTTAATTTAAATTCAGGCTTTTTGTTTCTTTGTCTCTTCATATAAATTTCTATACACGGTTTTTTAATTTTTGTTTTTTACTTCCTTCGATAGGAGTCATTTTTATTGATGAATGATAGGTGTTATTATAATCATTTACCAAATCATCTATACATTTCGTAACACCATTCGCCGTGAAATATTTAAACATTTTTTCTTTCATTGTTCGGTTCCATCTTTCCACTACAGAACTTTTTTCTTCATTCTCTGTGGAATAGATTTCTTTGAAAAGACTCTTAACATGTTTATTATAGAATTCACTTCCTTTATCAACCCATAGTTTTTCTGGATGTCTTTTTTTCGACGGAGTCGGAGCCTTTATAAAGGAATCATCCAACCATATTTTGAGAAAACATCAATAACAGCAAGAATGTATTTAAATCCTTTGTTTTGCTTAGAATAAGCAGACATGTCAACTAAATCAGCAGCCCATATTTTATCAATTCCATTAACTATCACTCTTCTTTTCTTAAATTTTTTAATAACCAGTTTATGAAGTTCTTCTGCTAAATCACTCGTAAAGCGTTGTTTATCAACGACGAAGTCGAAGCTCTGCTTATCAACGGAGTCGAAGCTTTTTTTTTTCCGCCCATTCCAAAAGTTTTTTTCATTTTAATAATATGTTCAACAATATTTCTATCTATTCTTTCTCTTAATGTTGGAATTTAAAGAATGTATCATGTTTTTATCACATACTTCATTTCTGGATTTAGTATCTTGATTTTGTAAATAACAAATACCGTGATGCATTGCGGCTTCATCAACTCTATTAATAGGTTTACTCCAAGATTTTGGTGTAAATTTTGTTGTTCCATCAGACAAAATTTCGGAATTCAACCGTTTTTTTAAATTGGTTCCCGGTCCTGTAAAATTATGTTCTGGCAAATGCATTTCAAAAGGATATTTGTTGATGATTTTGTTGGCCCCGCCTCCAAAGTAAGAGAGCACAATCATTACAATGGAAAGTATGGAGGAGCTGCTTTGTCAATCTTGTAATACCAAAGAAGGAAAACAATCTAAAGTAATTCCAGTATTTTTTCACAATGCCAGTGGTTATGATTTTCATTTCATAATAGAAGAAATAATGAAATATGAAGATAAATACAATAAACTTTCATTGCTTGCATCTGAAGAATATAATATTTCATTTGAATATGGAAATTATTACAGAAAATTAAGATTCCTGGATAGTTATAGGTTTTTATCAAACTCTTTGGACGGTATCGTAAAATCTATGGATGATTTCAAAATCTTGAAAGAACATTTCCCGGAAACATTCCATTTACTCAAAAGAAAAAGTGTTTATCCTTATGAATATGTTGATTCAATTAATCGATTAAAAGAAAAACAAATACCATCCAACGCCACAAGGATAAATCCTTGGTACTCAACTTTAAGAAAAGAAGGAATTTCAGAAGACGAATACCAACATGCTGTAAATGTTTGGAATACTTTTCAATGTAAAACTTTACAAGATTATCATGATTTGTATCTAAAAACAGATGTTCTTGCCTTTAGCCGATGTATTTGAAAAGTTTAGAGAATTTTTCCCAACCAATCATGAAATTGACCCGTGTTATTGTTTCTCTGCTCCCGGATTAACTTGGCAATGTGGATTAAAATATACGGGAATTAAACTAGAATTATTAACAGATTTAGATATGCTACTAATGTTTGAGAAGGGAATAAGAGGCGGTTATTCAGGAGTTTTAGGACCTCGATATGTAAAAGCTAATAATAAATATTTACCAGATTATGACCCTAAAAAGAGATCAAATTATTTACTGTACCTCGATGCAAATAATTTATATGGAGGAGGAATGTCAGAATCTTTACCGGTTGGAGATTTTAAATGGGAAAAAGAATCATTCCTAAAGGAGGTTCCTGAAGGAAGAGGATATATTATCGAATTTGATCTTGATTACACAGTTAAAGCAAAAGTAAACACCAGTAGATTTCCTTTAGCTCCAGAGAAACTAAAAATAAATGAAGACGATATAAGCTATTTACAATTAGAAAACAAAAAAGTAGGAAATGAAAAACTAATACTAAATTTAAAAAATAAAAAAAAACTCTATTATACATTATAAATTATTAGAGTGTTTTAAATTCCTTGGATTACAAATTTCTAAAGTTCATAGAATTATTTCTTTTAAAGAAAGACCTTGGTTAAAAGAATACATCGATTTTAATACCAATCAAATAACTAAGTCAAAATCAGACTTTGAAAAGAATCTTTGGAAATTAATGAATAAGGCATTTTATGGAAAAAACTCTTGAAAACATAAGAGATCGAATTGAGTTAAAACTATTATCAGATGAAGAACAAGTAACAAAATTAATAAGCCACCCTTCTTGCTGTAGTGATACTGTACGGCTGTGTACCTTCTTTGATCTTTATTCTGACGGGCTTTATTCTTCACTAACGCGAAAGTGACTGAATTCACTCTCTGTACAAGGTTCAGCGCTGTCGCTGTACTGCGGCTAAGAAGACTGTCAGAGTCGTCATCAATGACGTACACTGTAGCATCAATCTTCTTGTCAAACTTTGTTGTGAAGTGACCTAGAGTTTTCACTCTGCCCCCTGGACTCACCAGGTTGACACGATTCGTTGGAAGCAGCTTCGGCTTTTCTAGCTTTGCCCATGTAGATTTGCTGATCAGGTTGACGTCGGCCCCTGTATCAATCTTCCAGTTGACACTTGTTCCTTCTAGACTCAAATTCACCCTCCATGGTGGTTCATTGGACTCGACGCTTCCTATGAAATACTCTGTTTCAGGCTCAGGCTCTTTCTCAGGCTCATTTTCTGGCTCTGGTTCTTTTGCTGGCTCTGGCTCTGATGTAACTTCATCTTGTTTCTTTGTCTTCGACTTGCACATCTTTGCAAAATGTGACATCTTTCCGCACTTGTGGCATTTCTTCTGGTATGCTGGACACTTCCTCTTTTCATGGGTAGCTCAGCATTTCTTGCACGCAAACTTCTCTGGAGTATGCGCGTGTGCACCTTGACCTTCGTGTGATGATCCCTTCCCTCCTCGACTACCGGGTCGGAAGCGGACTCAATCCACTGACGTTGCACCTCTTTGTTCCTGTATTTCTTTCTTCACTTGTTCACGCTGCCTTGACATGGTGATTGCCGTCCCTAAAGTCAGCGCAATCTCTAACTGAAGCTTTTCAGAAATCTCTTTGTCTCTGAGCCCGAGGACCAGTCTATCTGTAATAGTGTCCTTCTTTTCTGTGAAAGCAGCATGCTCTGCTAATTCATACAAAGCATTGAACAGTACGTTCAACTGTTTCTCCTTCTTTCTGGTTCCTACTGTGGAAAGTTGCTCCAATGTGAATCACGTTTCTCTTCGGAATGAAATGTTCATCGAACTTTTTCTTGACCTTTTCATAGTCTTTCTTGTCGGCATCACTCATTTCAAACTGTGCTAAAATCTTATCAGCGTCAGCTCCCATTGAGTACAGTAAGCTACTGACCTGAATTTCGCCATCTTCTTTGCTCAACTTTGACGCAAGCCTGAAGCGATTGAATCTTTCCACCCAAGCAGGCCATGCAGACGGATCTTGAAATGCAAATGGCTGCGGCGGTTTGAACATGGTGACACGAGGTAGCAGTTTTCAATCAAGAAAGTTAGCTCAGAAACGTTGTGCAGCAACTGTCGGTTACCCTGCAATCCCCTGAAGTTCATGAAGATTCTGACACCATATTTTGATGGGCGTCTCGAGTGGTAAAGGCGTGACAGGGAGAATTGGGACAGTGGAACAGACACAGCATGTAGGTTTGGAGAACCAGCGTGAGCGGCACTATTTATTGTATTCCTCCGCCAAGCATGCGCAAACAATGAATGGTGAAGGGGAGAGAAAGACAATTTACATCAAGCATATCGAATATGTCCCTTAGACCATTATTGGCAGTAACTCGTATGTCTAGCCCGAATACGACAAACATTTTTATTAAATGTAGCCTTAACTCAGTTATGCTATTTTTTAACCTTTCACTTTGTTTTGAAACATCAAATACAAGTATTTTGATAATCAATGTAATAATTGGATTGCCAACTAATTCATCTATATCATAAAATTTTGATTTAAATGATGCAGCATCATTATATACTCTAGAGAATTGAAACTTAGGGAATGATATTTGATACCTCTGGATACCGCCTAAAATGTAACTGAACATTAATATTTCTCACATCCATGTGATGGTAGTTCTCCAGATGGTAGTTTAATTAAGATATTAGACTTGTGCAGAGCCTGTGAGGCTACGACAGGTCCTCACGGCATTGAGGGGGCTCAGAAGATTGGGGGATTGTGGAGGATTTATGTAAAAGGGGCGGGGGCTAGACAAAAACTGCTTACGGAAGGGATTGTATTCATGGGACAATCGGTGTCACTATTGGGAAGAAACCCCTTTGCTTTCTCGGACACAGCACGAAGCACCACGAAAAGATAGAGAAGGCGTTAACTGTCAAAGGGGTAGTGCTAAGGTCAGCAATAAAAGAGGAACACTATAGAGACGAGAAGGGAGGGTGGACTGGGTATAAAACAGGCAGGCGTTTTATGTGCAATCAATTTAGAAGTGTCCATCCCTATAGGTATATGGAGAGGGACGGTTTATTACAGGGAACCGATCCGACCAGGACGACATCCAAAGAACATTGACACTAACAGGACACCAGTTGACGATGACAACGACAAAGGGGAAAACATACCAGTGACACACAATGACATTCCAAACACAGAGCACGACTCAGACAAGCACACAACAAACACAAGTATTCGCTCACCTACTTATGCAGATACAACTAGCTAGGGAACACACAACAGTACGCCAAAAACAAAAGACAGAACAGGTGAACGTGTTTTATACCCAGTCCACAAACAAACATTAAACAAATGATGTTAAACCGCTCACGGAGTATGTCGTGTCGAGGACAACAACGCTCACACAGCCTACAGAACAAAAGAGCCGGCGACACAATTGATTCACCAAATGAAAAAGTGAGGAGACAGGAGGAGGAGGAAACAGAAAGCTGCGAGCACAGCCAGCAGGGAAAGGAAACCTAATTTGAACTCCCCTTGTGTGTGACCACCGGGAAACGACAAGGACCGATAAAGGACTACGCTTTCAGAAAAACCCTCATGCTTGTATTGTCTCTGAACTGCAGAGGCCTAAATAAAAAAATTAAACGTACAATTATTTTTTAAAAATGCAGAAAGTACGATATCGCATGTTTACAAAGAAACGCATGTTACGGATGTGGAAGAAAGAATGGGGAGGAGAGATGTTCTATTCCGCTGGTACAAACAGAAGTAAAAGCCAAATCATACTCATCAATAAAAATCTTAGTTTCGAAGAAATCAGACTGGTGTATTCATCAGCGCGGGTTTTAGGTGTCAATATTAAAATACGGGGATCAGAATTCTCCATCTTCAATATATACGGCCCAGTAATGAAAGCAGAAAAAGTATTTTATATCTCCCAAACACTGTCTTTATTTAATAATAAGATAATATGTGGAGACTTTAATATCGTTCGGGATAATAGCCTAGATATTGTAGCTCTCCAGCCACATGATCGAAAAGAAATCCTCGAGCTGCACGAAATGACTGACATGCTAGACTTGTTCGACGCGTGGCGTTGCCAACTACCATGGGCCTGAAAAGCACTACACTTGGGCCAGAAAAACACCTTTCATAGCTAGAAGGTTAGATTACATATTTTGTGATAACAACCTATTACCCCACATCGAAAATACTTATCATGAAATTGTTACACTCAGCATATTATTATCCAAGGTATTTTTCAATTGTATGCATTTTATATGCGGATTATATCTTACCTTAATGGCCATAATTTCTGCCACTAAAATAAAAAGTAGAGGGCTGACACAACAGCCTTGCCTCACTCTGCGTTCCGTTTTAAACCAGTTTGAGACCCAGCCTCCATTTTTTACACAGCTTTCAGTATTTCGTATCAATGTTTTAATATATTGAATAAAGTTATTGCCAAAATTGAAAGCTTCAAGTGCATCATATATGATTGCTTTTTTATCAATACTATCCTTTTGGAAATCTAGCGAGACTAAGATACCTGCCCCACCTTCCTCCTTCCTTACCAAGGTCTTCTATAGTACGAATCAAATTTGAGATCGATCTGCCTTTGATAAAACCCACCTGATTATTATGTATAAGTTTCTCCATAACCCTTTGAAGTTTCAGCGCTAACCATTTAGAGAAAATTTTATAATCTGTATTAGTAAGACTCACTGGTCTCCAATTATTTATATTATTTCTCTCTAAGTTGTTTCCCTTACGCAGCAATGTAATTACGCCCCTTTTTTGCGTTGTTGTAAGCTCTCCCTTTATCACTGAGTCGGACAGACTTTCCCACAACAAGGTCTTAAGTCGTCCCCAGAAACACTTATAGAAGGGAGTCGTCAGTCCGTCACTTCCAGGTGCTGACTCATTATTAAGTTTAGATAGTGCATATCCAAGTTCTTCTACTGGATTCATGGGAACGGCTTGAAAAGATTAACTACCATATAAAGAGACCTTCTATAGCAAGGTCACCCGCGCCCATCTTCGAAACAGGTCTCCATGTCCCTCGTGAATGTTGCAGACATCACGCAAGGCAGATAGCCATTTTTGAAGGACCAGCTCCCCGTACCCATCGCTGCTGCCGGCAACCCTGTACATAGTTGGACCATATTTTTTTCCTTTTTGAAAGAGCTTCCAGTTTTTCCTGAATGCCTACTTGGTTTGCAAAATTAAGTCGTTTAAGTACATTTGCTCTTGCCATGTAATCACAGATATTATTGTCGTCTTGTTCATTCTTATTGTCGATTGCATCGATTTCTCAATGTTACGTATTACATGTAAAATTAATGCTTTTTCATGACTGTTTTAGATAATAATAATAATAATAATGGATGGCATTTATATAGCGCATATCCATTACAAAATGCCCTATGCACTTTACAGAAACATGTCAAAAAATACATGGGTAAACTCAAACACACAACCCACATTGATACACACATAATAATAATAATAGATAGCTTTTACATAGACTAGAAACTCTCATACAAATGACATTTTAACATCCTTTTAAACTTGCGAACTGCGGACATCTAAAGTTTAAGAAGTTTAAGGCTGTTGTCAAAGAAAACTAAAACTGAGCGCTACTTTAAATCGTTTATTCCATCATCAACTAGGATGTTACAATAATGTCGTCATCTTGATCGTAATCTGTGCACAGTTGAATTATGTCCTGCGTGTCAGGTCAATGTCTTTTAGTTAGGGAAGCATATTGTGTGCACTGTTAATTTTGTTAATTTAGTTAATTTATCAGTGTGTGTGTATATATGTGTGTGTGCGCGCTATGTATCATACTTTCTGCTTCTGTAACTGTATTCAATGATCAAAACAAATTTCCTTGTACAAGGACGAATAAAATTTATCTTATCTTATCTTATCTTATCTTATCTTATAGGAATCTCGTTCGTGTCACACCCTGGGCCCAACATGGCTGAAAGCCCTTTCACCAAAACTTTTTAGGTTCACTAAAACCTTAGTCTAAGGTTGCAGGGCGATGTAGTTCTATAAGTTCTTAAATATACTCTGGCAACATGTTGACACATTTATAACAAAATAAAGCCAATTTATATTATATTCGTTGCTCAATAGGTAGCCAGTGGAGCTCCTTAAATATTGGTGTTATGTGATCTATCCTTTTTCTTCTTGCAGCATTATTTTGGATTAACTGAAGCTTATTGATTTTACTTTTTGGAAGACCACTTAGCAGTATGTTACAATAATCCGGCCTAGAGAGAAACAGTGATGTTACAAGCTGTTTTGTTACTTCAGTAGTTAGGCATTGCCGTATACTGCTGATTTTCCGTAACTGGAAATTAAGATTCTTACACAGCTGACATTGACATCTCTGCATCTAAAATTGTGCCCAGATCTTTTACTTTACTTGTCATTTTAATAAGATGGCCATTTACATTGAGATCTGGTGGATTGATTTTTTGTTTTGGATTCGTTATGAGCATAACTTCTGTTTTCTCATCATTTAGTTTTAGTTTATTATCATCCATACATTTCTTAACTTCTTGTGTCGTTGTTTTTATCGTATCATCTAGGTTTTCAAGATCACATGCTTTATATATTTGGCTATCATCAGCATATTGGTGGTATTGAAGATCATATTTTCTGAACCTCTTGTTGGGTTGAAAAGAATTGGGCCCAAAACAGAATCTTGAGGTACCCCAAAATTGAGTGTTTGGAACAACTATCATTGACTCTCACACATTGTTTTCTATTTGAAAGATAGGACTGAAACCATGACAGTGCATTTCCGGCAATACCAAAGGTCTTTTCTAAACGATGTAATAGAATGTTATGATCTAAAGTATCAAAGGCAAAAGTACAAGAATACATACTCTTTTGTCATCGAGCTCTAGAAGAATATCATTCACTACTCTGAGGATGGCAGTCTCAGTATTGTGGCCCTTTTTGTATGCCGACTGGAATTTTCTCATTCAAATTATTTATTTCAATGTGCTCCATGATTTGCCTCAACGCTGATTTTTCAAGGATCTTGGATCTTGGGCATAATTGGTAAGTTTGACACAGGCCTATAATTTTTCACATTGTTTACGTCGAGCCCAGCTTTTTTAATCAAAGATTTCACAATTGCCTGTTTGAAAGAATCTGGTACAACACCAGTTCTCAGAGAAACATTGATTACATGAATAATGGATGGCAATAACTCATCAAGATATAATTTCACAAATGTCATCGGAAGTGGGTCTAATTCACATGATTTGGATGGTGAGTGTTCTTTAATCTCAGTCTCAGCCAACATCTGGAAATTAGTCAATTTCCTGCCTTCAAAAACACATAGTGCCCCTCGCCGTCAGATATGAAAATGACTAAGTGGTCAGACTGGAAAAGCTTATATTCGCGACAGTGGTCACCTGACCCACGGAGGGAGTGCATCGCCCAAACATAGAAGGTACCAATGCCTGCGTGGGCATAGTCCACACGCAGCGTCTCTGTTTGGGACTAATAAAGGGATAGTACAAAGCCCATGTGTAGAATAACCAAACAAGGAAATTTAGATACATTTATGTTATTTTCGGATTATCATAATTATACTTTTAAAGTGTTTGATAATAAATATAAATTTATGATTTATGCTTTTTTATATTGTTATTTTTATTAATTGGCCAATCGTTCAGAAGTAAAAGGGAAGGGAACTATGTAGTACTATTTTTACCGCATGTTGAGTCATGTTAAAAAAAATAAAATCAGCGTGTGGACAGAGGAAACTTTACAAGTCAGTTTCTCTCAAATAACCAACAATGAGAGGGTGGTACCATAACAATTATAAAAAACACACACACAAAAAAAACATGCTAAAGAACTGAGGGAAAGTTGGTTTTGCCATAGACCCACTACAATCCAGGATCTGGTGTGTGTGTGTGTGTCTGTGTGTGTGTGAGAGAGAGAGAGAGGCAATATATAAATCATAGGCCGAGATGTAGCAAATAATCTTTATAACCAAGAAGAGGAACATCTTCAAGCTTGGTTGTACTCACTCAGTCCACACTACTTCTACCGTTGTTGTATGAAATGAAAAAAAAAATAAATAAACACAACAAAAGTACCCCATACAGTGTATAGATAATATTATAATAATTATCTTTGGAAGCAATAATATCTATACTATATATATTTGTGGACTTGAGATTTTTCGTTGTAAAAGGCTTTCAAATCGGTGTAGTTTTTTTTTTGGAAATCTATTGTTTCCCCAATTTTAGCTAGGCTCATTGACATGCTGTAGGTTTTTATGACATCAGCACTTCCTCAAATTTTCGGTGCGCACCACTGCACACTGTGTACTGTCCTATCGATGAGTTTTGGGGATTACCATGGAGCATGTAGCCATGGAGCTATTAATAACACTGGAGTCCGTACAGCTGATTTCGTGTGCGCGCATTAGAAGGCAATAGCCGCCATCTTGTATAGGGCAAGCACGGACTGCGCCTGAGCGTTTACACATCCGTTGCACTACAGCTTCTGCTTTCTACCTTCCTTTTCCTTTTTCTCTGCTAACTCCTTCTTTCTTTTCCTCTGCTCCTGTAACTTCTGTTTCTTCTCTACCTTCTTTCTTTCCTGCTTTAAAAGGAGGGAGAACTATTCTCATACAATTTAAGTAAATGAATTTACTATAGAACTAGACCTTAATAGCCTAGGTACCGGGGTATTTGGACCACAATATTATTCTTTGTTTTTCGTTAAATTCAGTTCTTTACTAATTAGCTGGTGTGCACTGGCTCTTTTGAACTCTTTTTTTGAATACATCATGTAATCATATTTATAGTAAATAATAATGGTGCTATTGATCCCAGTTGATGCACATACAACACTGATGTCACAATGCAATTACCAATGACCGCACTTCATGCAAGGTGTCAGATGAATGCATATCGGTGCAGTCGGTGCCATATGTGCATAATCACACTCATAATACCCAGAAAGCATTTTTATTTCCAAGACACATCGCCTTTCACAAATGACATATCACTAAGAAACATCGCAACAGCTGGTCCTCATGTTGATGTGGATGAAGTCTTCCATGACTAACAAATCTATAGTCTGGAGGTAGTTCTATCTCTGAGGTCGAGAAATAAAATTTGGTGGTGGAGGTCAGGTAACAGCATCCAATATAGCGGTGAGGGAAAATCGGCGTCTAAACATGAAGATGACACTGCCACTATAGTTGAGGATGGTGATGGCCCAGTAGATGAAGATGGCACCGCCTCATGGGATGATGATGGTACTGATGGTTCCCTGAAGTGTGACGGCATTGTCTTATTATATGAGAGCAGCACTGGGTCTGCTGCTTGTGACTGCCAGGCAGTAGAGGGCTTTGTCACAAATCCCAGACTGGGAAATGTAATAGTTTATGACAGGACGACAATCACGAACAAACAAGTTTAACACTTAACAAAACAACCCATCAGACTCACACATTTATTAAACATAATTATACATATAATAGCGCAATTACATATATTATATTATTGAAATGACTGCCGTACAACGGCCTTATTCTCACACACACGCTCCCTCGGATCCACAATCCGGTAGTTACTCCTAAAGGCACTTCGGCCTCAGCCTCTCCCCTCGGGGTCTTAATAGTACATTAATGATTCACTGGCACGGCAGTCTCTCAATATCACCTTCCTATTGTCATACACCTTAGCACTCCCCTAGCACCTCCGCAGGGCAATAACACATTATTATTTCCATAGCCATCAACATGGCAACAACATAATATCAGTTCACTAGCCTATCAACATGGCAACAATATAGTATCTCATTCACTCTCATATCTACGTCCCTGTCCGTGGCCTGACTGCCACGACTTTATGTGCCTCTACTGTCCTGCACTGACAGCCTCACTTCTGGCCTATGTGTGGCCTCCGGCCCTATGCTGGCCTATCCCCTGTGCTCATCGAGGTGGCTCTGCGGCCCGTCCCCGACACCAGTCATAACTGGAAAGACTCTCACTAGTCTTCTCGACTGCTTCCCTTTATGTCCGCCCGATGGGCTTTTATTCACAGGTCCGATCCCTAGGACCTTCTAACTTGCAGTGATAGTAATCCAGCGCTTTCGCCTCATTCAGACTTCCACACCACTCATACACGCACGCTTTTCCCACTTGTCTGCATGAGTTATTTTTACTCTTCCCCTTTCACGTCTTTTCCTATCCGTCTGTCGTGAGCTCTTCTTATTCTACACCCGCTCTGTAGCAATCCCCTTAATTGCACTCACTCCACTCGTGACATCATCCCCCACCCCAAAAAAATTAATGCAATTAATTTCAAATCGCATCAAGATGACTGTCAACGAGTGAGCGTGAGCAATACCTACACTAGAAAAATGACCTAGCAGTTCCCCTAGTATATAGAATACCGAAATCAGGGGAAAATATGGGGATCAATATGGCCTGCAATATGCATATATGTGTCACATCATGAATAGCTGACTAAACACAATATCTAATACAGAATCAAAAACCACTCAACCTATCAACCATTCTTCATATCATATTTATAATGTCAATATTTTAAAGTCGACTCATTCACACAGATCCTGTCAATGTTCCTGTCCTCCGATGTATAAGCTCCCGAAATCTTCCCCTAGGCTCGACTAAGGTAGTCGGCGATATGATTGCTGGTTCCTGGAATTGGTTGAATAACGAAGGTATACGGCTGCAAAGCCAATGCCCATCTAGACAAGCGTGGGCTGGACGAACGATTCTTCGACAAAAATGTCAGTGGCTTGTGGTCTGTCTGGATATAAAATTCTCGTCCCATGAGATAACGTCCTAGTTTCTGGACGGACCAGACAATGGCAAGACACTCACGCTCTATCACAGAATACTTTCTTTCTCTCTGCAATAACTTCCTACTGACATAACATACAGGATGGAGACATTCGTTCTTCTCCTGTAGAAGACAAGCGCCGACACCAGAGTCCGACGCATCCGTTCTGAGGATAAAATTAGATCGAAAATCGGGTAATATCAGGATGGGTGACGATGATAATGCTGTCACCAAATTATCAAATGCTGTCTGACATTCAGACGTCCACTGGACCTTATCGGGTTGTCCCTTCTTAGTAAGGTCAGTAAGAGAAGATGACAAGGAGGAAAAATTTGGAATGAACTTTCTGTAATAATTTAAAATTCCCACTAAGCTTCTGACTTGTTTCTTTGTTTTAGGGATTTGCAACCCTACTAACTTGTCAATTTTTGTTTCTTCAGGTCTCTGAACACCTCTACCCACAATATGTCCTAAGAATATTATCTCTGGACATGCCAAATCCATCTTTGCGGGTTTAGCAGTTAACCCAAAATGACGTAATCGTTGAAAAATTACTGTTAGTGTCTGAATATGATCAGACCATGTCGACGTATGGCATGCTATATCATCAAAGAATGACACGACATTAGGTATGTCCTTCAACACTAATCTCATTAATCGTGCAAACGTCGCTGGCGCGTTTACCAACCCAAATGGCATGACCTTAAATTGGAATAATCCAATGGGCGTTTGGAACGCCGTGTATTGTTTAGACTCCTCAGTAAGCGGGATTTCCCAATACCCTTTCGTCAAATCTATCTTGGAAAACCACGTGGACCCGGCCAATGAAGCTATTAATTCCTCCTGGAACGGAATAGGCTCCCTATCGCCTACCGTAATAGTGTTCAATCTTCGAAAATCAATACAGAACCGCACCGATCCATCAAGTTTTTTCACGAGGACGATGGGTGATGAATACGGCGATGTTGATGGTTCTATCACATCTAACTTCAACATTGACTCAACTTCCTTTATGACTCTATCTCTCGAAGAAAAAGGCAACGGATACGGTCTAAGAAATACTGGCTTATCCGAAGTCAACTTTATTTGGTGCTGGATCACCGTAGTGCTACCCGGCAAATCCGTAACAACATCCGGAAATGACGCTAACAGGGTCTCAAGTTCCCTACTCCTTGAACTCGTAAGGTCAGGGTTAATTTTTACGTCCCTGTAACCTTGTGTCGGAGTTAACTCCGGCAATTGAATTTGTAACTCCTCCTGCGCCTCGGTGTCGCTTACGTCACAGTCCAACTGGTCTACGACCCCCGTACAAGCGGTAGAGAAGACAGTCTCCTTTGGTCTTGTCTGTGCACACAGATACTGTGGTCTCTCATAAAATCTCTGTAGCATATTAACATGGAAAACCTTACTCGCTCCATCAATGTGGATAGCGTAATCTACCTTTGAAACAACTCGCTCAATAACATAAGGGCCTTTCCATATCATCAATAACTTATTATGGTCCGTAGGTAGCAACAGCAGAACCTTGTCTCCTGGCTTAAAAATTCTCAGTTTGGACCCTCTATCTTTATAGTCTTTTGCTCTTTTCGAAGCGATACCAGAAGCTTCTTGTGCTATAGTGCGCGCTGAAGATAGTCTTTCTCTTAAATCAACAAGGTACTGAAACACCGAAATCTGCTCATCGTCTCCCGATGATGGCGACGTCATCATGTCCCGAAGAACATCAGTTGGGCCCCTAGGACTACGACCGTACATCATTTCGAACGGCGAGAATCCCGTTGACTCCTGCCGTACCTCTCTGTACGCGAATAACACTGCAGGGATATATCTATCCCAATCTTTAGGGCGATCAGCAGCTACCTTACGCAGCATCGACTTTAACGTCGAGTTCAATCTCTCGCACATGCCATTAGCCTGCGGATGATAAGGGGTGGTAGTGATGGGTTGTATACTGAATAATCGGAACAATTCCTTCATCATCTGCGACGTAAATTGCGCGCCCCTATCAGACAGAATTTGCTCTGGTATTCCTACCCTAGCGAAGATTGCAAACAACGCTTCCGCGACCGCCTCAGACGTTATGGTCCGCAGAGGAACCGCCTCTGGCCATCTCGTAGCATTACATATGACCGTTAAGAAAAATCGATTCCCCCTATCGGTCGCTGGGTGAATGGGGCCAACAAGGTCTATCGAGACCTTTTTAAACGGTTCCGAGACCGAGGGGATCTTCTGAAGAGGAGCCTGGGGTGTACGACCCTTATGCGTCGTCTTTTGGCACGCACTGCACGTCTTACAATAGACCTGCACATCTCTGTGGATCGATGGCCAGTAAAAATTTTTAAGAACCCTTTCTTTGGTTCTAGCTATCCCCATATGACCCGCTAATGGGACATCATGTGCCAAATGCAATACTGTTGCGATCAGCAACGCTGGCACAACGACCTGCTTTAAAGTGGAGGACACCGTTACGTACTTACGGAACAGAATGCCCGCCTGAACAATAAAGGAGGACGACCCGTTCTTATATCTCCTCGTTTTCTCGGTTCGCGCTTCCCCAAAACATGGGTTTAATGATGGGTCCTCCCTTTGTAATCTCGCCAAGCGCTCTGGCGTGATATCTAGGTTGACCGCTGGCGTAGCGAAAGGTCTAATCTTATCTTTATCAGCTACCCGTCGCCGTGTTTCGACCGCGGCGCAAAAGTCAATACCTTTTGATTGGGACCATGCTTGCACGTTCTCAACGGAAGGGGAAACTACCCGTGATACATTCCCAATGATGAGCTGGGCGCCTGGAAAACAACCAACGACTGCTTCGACTTCCCCGCTAAGGAAAGGTGTATCTATCATTATTTTTGCCATGGGTAATTTCTCAATGGCCCCCGAAAATTGGATGCACGGGACAGTCTCACCTGTAAGCTGTGAATCCCGAATGCAGTCCCTATGCACTCCCACAACGGTAGATCCTGTATCTCGTAAAACCGAGACCGGTTCGTCCACAACAAACCCCGGATAAACCCTAAGACCACCTCCTGTATGACATGAATTTATAACGGGGATCTTTCTCCCACAAGGTAAAACACCGGAAGATAATAACTTCTCACAACTGGGACACTTAGAATACTGTCCGCCTCCGTTGTCCGATGTAACGCACGCAGCCGCATGATGAAATTTATTTGGGGAACATGGACTGGAGCTACTGTCCGCGTTCGCCGCTATCCTACCTGCAGGGCAGTTCACGCTGATGTGATCTGCTCTTCCGCAGTTCCAACACTTCGCGGCCCTACACTCGCGCGAAAAGTGACCCACGCGTCCGCAAGTCCAAAAGTCCGCTCCCTGTGCTGCCCTAGGCCTGGGTCCCCGTGACCCCTCGCGACCGGAACTAGAGTCCCTATGCCGTCGGTCATCGGCAAAGGTCACAACTCGCCCCCGGCCATTAG
This sequence comes from Onchidella celtica, assembly GCA_963931925.1. NCBI lineage: Eukaryota > Metazoa > Mollusca > Gastropoda > Systellommatophora > Onchidiidae > Onchidella > Onchidella celtica. Next base: position 21,464,514 of record OZ007581.1, on the reverse strand, counting down.
TCAAACTTACCGGATCCATATGCCGGTGATTGGTGATAGCCCCTATGCTGCCCCTGGGCTTGCCCACTATAGGCACCACGATGACGCGACCTGTCCCTGAGTCCTGCCGGCGACCCCTCGACAACGGCGACGTACCCAGCATCTTGGACGTACGCCCTGGCGACCGGTTTGGACGGATGCGCCGTACGGTATGCCTCCGCCAACTTAGACGCCTCCTGCACCGTCGCGGGTTCGTTCTCTTTCAGGAAAGCCACCAGATCTTTGTGGCACGACGCGTACAGCTGGTCCCGGATCATTAAGTCTTTCATTTTAGCGAAATCCGTGCCCACATGCGCCAAGTCTACCCAGTTCGCGAAATACTCCGTTAGTCTCGCGACGAAGGCAGCAAAGTCCTCCCTGGTATCCGCACGTGCTCGCCTAAACTGCTCCCGGAAATATTCCTCGGTACGCGCAAATCGGCGAAGCAGCAAAGCCTTCAGCTTATCATAATCTTGCACGTCTTCGCGCTGTAGCTCTTTAAAGTAGGTTAACGCTCGCCCCTGCAATAGAGACGCCAGGTACGTGGCCCATAATTCCTTATTTTCCCCCCATTGCAATTGTGCGTTCAGTTCGAACCTGTAAAGGAAGGCGTCTATGTCGTCCTTCCGGTCGTCGAACGTAGGGAGCTTAATCCTAACACCACCTTTATTGTGTACCTGCCGCTCAACTGCTTCCGTTGGCGCATTCTTTTGGCTTTCCAACTCCGCGATTCTCATGCGCGTCTCTCTCTCCTGTTGGTTATCCCTAGCTTCTATCTCCCTTAACTTTAACTCCCTCTCCTGCTCCTGAGCCTTAGCCTCTCTTTCCTGTTGCTTAGCCTCTAACTCCTTTACCTGAGCCTCTTTTTCTCGCTCTCTATCCTTAGCACGCTCATCGCGCATTTCTGCCTGCTGTTCTTTAATCCAGCCGCGTAGCTCCTCTCCCTCCAGGCCAAGTTCCTTACCCAACTTCATTAGTTGTTGGAGTTCCGCCATTTCACAGATTTATGGTTATGGTATCTATTATAAGACGACCAACCTGTCGGTATGATCACTAACGATACGACCAGAGACCTGAGATCACACCAGATATAACAATACCCAGTTCAGAATACAATTCAGAAATTTACCTTTACAGCACAACTAATTCTATATCTATAAAATGTATGCACTATTAATTATAAAAGAAAATAGAAACGACAAGAATGAAGAAATACAGTAGAAGGACCACAAGTACGTCAAGGACAACGAACCAGACTAGGACAAAGACCTAAAAAAGAAAATATAATGGAAAAAAAAATGCAACCTACTACGCCGATTATACTACAAGGTACGAACAAGAACAGAGTCTGAAAAAAAAGAACGTATCTATAGATAGGTAGAAAGAGGGACAAGAGAATACGTCTTCCTGCGGAACAGAGAAGATATCGACGATACAACTAAACAAAAATACAGGTCCCTATAGAACTGTTCACTGTGATGAACGACGTTCCAAAGTTTACCACACCTTTTTTAAAAGGATAAACTAAGTTCAACACAGCAAACCCGCGCCACCGCCCGTATAACCTATAACGACAACAAAAACAGCAAAAACAGGGAAAAAGACAGATTAAAGGAACAGCCCAAAATCCAGGGCACAAAAATTTTGACTTTCACTTAACTTTTGAAATTTTGAGTAAAACTCCTCCCTTTAATCGGAGCTCTGGCTGCTTGTCTCCTCAGGCTGCACGCACACACTCTGGAAAGTTTAAATACACATTAATACCTATTCATAGCAATACATGTATCAATACATATTCATCAATATACATAAATCATATCATGAAATGTCCATTCATCCAACGAACAAGACAGCACAAATACCTACTACTAAATAACTACAACTAAATATTACGAAAATGGACGAGTCACAATGGACGAGCCCCCAATGTCACAAATCCCAGACTGGGAAATGTAATAGTTTATGACAGGACGACAATCACGAACAAACAAGTTTAACACTTAACAAAACAACCCATCAGACTCACACATTTATTAAACATAATTATACATATAATAGCGCAATTACATATATTATATTATTGAAATGACTGCCGTACAACGGCCTTATTCTCACACACACGCTCCCTCGGATCCACAATCCGGTAGTTACTCCTAAAGGCACTTCGGCCTCAGCCTCTGCCCTCGGGGTCTTAATAGTACATTAATGATTCACTGGCACCGCAGTCTCTCAATATCACCTTCCTATTGTCATACACCTTAGCACTCCCCTAGCACCTCCGCAGGGCAATAACACATTATTATTTCCATAGCCATCAACATGGCAACAACATAATATCAGTTCACTAGCCTATCAACATGGCAACAATATAGTATCTCATTCACTCTCATATCTACGTCCCTGTCCGTGGCCTGACTGCCACGACTTTATGTGCCTCTACTGTCCTGCACTGACAGCCTCACTTCTGGCCTATGTGTGGCCTCCGGCCCTATGCTGGCCTATCCCCTGTGCTCATCGAGGTGGCTCTGCGGCCCGTCCCCGACACCAGTCATAACTGGAAAGACTCTCACTAGTCTTCTCGACTGCTTCCCTTTATGTCCGCCCGATGGGCTTTTATTCACAGGTCCAATCCCTAGGACCTTCTAACTTGCAGTGATAGTAATCCAGCGCTTTCGCCTCATTCAGACTTCCACACCACTCATACACGCACGCTTTTCCCACTTGTCTGCATGAGTTATTTTTACTCTTCCCCTTTCACGTCTTTTCCTATCCGTCTGTCGTGAGCTCTTCTTATTCTACACCCGCTCTGTAGCAATCCCCTTAATTGCACTCACTCCACTCGTGACAGGCTTCAGTAAGTTCTCATTCTTGTGGTCCAATTTCCCGGCCAATTCTGTAAATGAGACATCTGTGTCAAAGCGCACATAAGCTCGCCATTCTCATCAATGGCATCATAGACTATGGCAGGCATGTCTAACCTTTCTTTGTCTTCCGTTTTCTTACTTTTGGCTGGTTTGGAGTGTGTAGAAGGAAGTAGTTTGCGCTTTGTTTGTAGATTTTGGTGCTGCTAACGAAGCAGGAACTCGAAGTTCGTTACTGTTGAAGTCTTTTATTGTTTTTTGTTTTTTTTTCACTTGAAAAAGGCGAAAGCCGAATATTTTTTGTAATTTCTGTCTTCTCTTTAGTTTGCTTTGTATTGTATGGGTTTTATTTCTCACGCGGTGTTTTGCAATATACAAACCTTTTCTTTTTGTGCAATTTTGACCCTCTGTCGCCCCACAGTTTTTCTGTGGTTTTTATGATATTTAGTGAACCTGTTGATAGCAAATTGTCCAAGACAAAATTTCTAAGACATCTAGATGATGTGATAGATCAATTTATTAAGCCCATATATATACTGTCTTCGCTGGCGATTTTAATATAGTGATTAACAACTCTGAAGATATTATCGCAGGGGATCCGCACAGTTTCAGCTTTTAACCAGTTTGTTTCTCATAGAAACTTGGAGAATATTTAATCCCATGGCTAAAGAATGTACATGGAAACGGAACATGCCATTTGCAGCACGTAGACTAGATTATATTTTTGAAAATGAATTAATTTCGAAAGTAACAAATGCCAAGATATTATCGGTACTAATTACAGACCACAGAATGGTCGTCTTTTACTGGGAAATGTCAAAATTCAAGGTTTCCATCCTATTAAAAGTTCAATAACAACATGTTAAGGGATGTGGATTTCATACAGCAAATGAAAACTTATATTGTAGAGAAGCTTCAGGCATTAAATCGTCATGACAGGTGGGAAACAATGAAAGTTAAAATAAAAGGAAAAGCTATACTGGGTAATAAAAGGAAGGCCACAGAAAAAAACGATCGCAAAAGACGTTTAGAACAAACATTTAATGATCTGGAGAAAATGTTAGCTTTAGCCACAAGAATACTTCAAAAGATTGGGAAAACGAAAGTAGAAATCATTAGTTTGGCAGAAAAAAACGGCGCAGCCATCAGAGCGAACGTCAAATGGATTGAAGGCATAGAGAAAGCTCGAAAGAGGCGAAATTTAAAACCTGCAAACCGATAATGGAATTGTCAGCACTCAACAGGGGATTCCAAGCGAAATTCACTATTTCTCTGAACTCTATAAGAAAAGAGATGCATACTGTGCACAGCAAGTAAATGCATTCTATGCCGACATGTCAATACCAAGATTAAACGAGAAAGAAAGTAGTATCTGGGAACAAGTAATTCGGCTCCGGGAATTGATGGTTTAACAACAGAATTTTACGAAATCTCCTGGAATGAAGTATAATTTGACTTAATATCCAGGGATGCCTGAAAGAGAGAAGACAAGCAAAGCCCCTGCTGACGAAAGTGATGGCCAATGGGAAGTGTCTGCAGATCTAGAAGGCAGCAAGAAATTTTTTCCCATTCCAACAACAAAGAAGCCTGACCTGGTGTTATGGAGCGAAGGAGAGAAAGAGGTACATCTGGTAGAGCTGACGGTGCCTTATTATCAAGGCAGCACACGAGAGGAAGGACAGCCGCTACGAAGCTCTTGTCGAAGAGTGCGCGGAGGCGGATTGGAAGGTATCGCATTTCCCAGTCGAGGTCGGGTGTAGAGGCTTCATTTGCAGACAGCGTCAGCAGGTGGATGAGAGTGGCTGGACTTGGCCCAAAGAAAGATCTACAAAAGACCGTAGAAAGAGCAAGCCATTGGATCTGGTTGAAGAGAGAGGATACCACCTGGAATGAGTCCTGACGGTTGACAGTAGAGGCACACAGTCGAACTGGCAAGGAGACCTCACATCAGTGAGGGGGCTCGGTGCGTCATTAAAATAGCTGTAGAGAGGTAGAGCCCGAAACAGCGACGCATTCTCTCCTGAAGATCTCCACGCCAGAATCCGGTCTGCGGAGCATTCGGCTGTCAGCAGCGCAGGGGGCTGTTTTCAAACTACTATGAATAAAAACAAGGAACTTTGGCCCGCTCACAAAAAATAAGTGTTATGACATTAATGCATAAAGGTAAAAATCTACCAAATACTGCTTTAGAAAACTGGAGACCAATATCAGTCACAAATGTAGACTATAAAATTATATTAGCATAGACTGCAAGTGCTCCCGTCACTGATTTCAGAATACCATTTTGGGTTTATGAAAGGTCGTAGCGCAGCATATTTACTCCGACGGTGTGATGACATATAGAATATGCAGAACAAAATAAAGAGACAGGATACTTGCTAGCAAATTTACAGCAAATGCTTCGATAGAATCTCACACGAGTATCTTTTTTATGCATTAAAGACCTTTGGTTTCAAAATGCTGCATCAATAATGGAGGCTGGCTGACTATAGCTTAGAACAAGGCATCAGGCAAGTCTGCCCAGTGTCGTCTCTGAAGGCACGAAACATTAAACAGACAAAAAAAATAAAAGGACTCCAATTCCAGGCAGTCATAGGGCAAAAATATTTTACAGTACGCGGATGATACGACGCTTTTACTGAATAATGAAATAGATTTTAGGGAAGTCTTAGCCAAAATATAAACATTCTCATGCTTTTCAGGATTAGTTCTGAATCTGCACAAATCAAGCATTATGCCATTAAGTAGAACTACTTGCTTAAAATTCAATACCCAAGGTATTCAGATAGCTAAACAAAACATTCCAGACCGGTGCTTCAGCCGGAGACATAGAAGAAAATTGGAAAAATATAACTAAGATTGATAGATACACTTATGGGCAAAAAGAGACTTATCCATCCAGGGCAACATTCTCATAGCCAAAACCTTTCTCATATCCCAATGTGTTTATACTATGCCAGGAATCGGAATGCCGGACACTATCCTCAGCCAACTAAATCGCAAAATCTTCAGCTATATTTGGCGGAGCAAGTTTACAAACGAAAAGATAAAACGAAACACAATGTGCACATCGGAAGACAAAAGAGTTTTAAAAATGATAAACTTGAAAAACCTGGAAGACAGTTTCTTTATTGAATGGGCAATAGGGCTGGGCCAAGGCGGAGGTGCAGATTGGAAAAATCTGCCAGCCTTTTTCCTAAAAAGGCTCTATGGTATTAATATTTTTAAAGTAAATGTCAAATCCGAGAACGACGTGGCAATACAGGACAACATACCATCTAATTTTTGGAAAAAAAGTAATTACAACTTGGTTAAGACACAACAATACTAAAAATCTAGTTCGAGAGCAAGTAAGTACATATTTATGGCATAACTGAGTTGGGCATCAGCAGGTATCAGTTATGTAGATGACCTGCTAGTCAATAGAACTTTCCCCACATGGGAACAGATATAGGAAAAACTTGGGAAGAGCGCGTCATTAATTTTTGAATAGAATTTTCGAAATTTGCAGATAAATAAATGGAAAAAAATCTCCCACATAATACTATCGTCTTTAAAAATTTGAATATAAATAACACAAAAATAAGATCACAGCACATACGGAAACTTATTGAAGAAGAAGAATACACTCCACCGCATATTCTGGCATTTTGGAGAAGGAAACTCAAAATAGAAATCATCGAACAGTACTGGACAATGGCGAAAAATATATGCTCAGAAAGCGGATTAAAAGTTCTACATAATATTTATACAACGTCCATACTTCTCGATAAAATGAATCTTAGAGACAGTGTTCACATTGCAACTGTAAGAAGAAGGATTACATTGAACACTTTTTTGTGACCCATCTGGAATGAAGTTGTACGAAAAATTAATGCATAAGAAAGAAAGATAGAACTGAAAATAACAGACATCTTGCTAGGCATAACAAAGAAGGAGCAAGACATAGACCAAACAATGCTTGCCAAACAGACATCTTTGCTAGGCATAATGAAGAAGGAACAAACAATGCTAGACGAGATGAATCTTCTTATTTTAATTTTAAAAATGTGTATAAGCAAATTTAAATTCGGAAAAAGCCAAGATCTTATATCTCTGTTATACTTTCAATGTCATTTAAGAAAAACTATTTCAGTGTTCAAAGTTTGTTCACTTTTTTAAAGTGTTTGAGGGATAAAATAAACAACCAAACAATGGTGCAGTTTAAGGCATGAATAAGTAAATGAAATTAGAACAATGTGAGTGAAAAAAAAACAAAAGCTGCATAAAAAAAAGGCACTGACGAAAGACGAAAACTCGGATGCGAAAAATTGGTATCCTACGGTGCATGAATGAATGTAATTTCATATCTTACCACCTTTATTCAAGGTTGATATTTTTACTGTATAGAAATGACGGAACGTGTCATTTAAAATCATCTTTCTTTTTTTCTTTTTTGTAATTATTATTCTCATCATATTTGAATTGCATAAAGGTGAATATTCCAAGACGTATAAATGTTATTCCTTTGTCATTTATACATTACTAGCTGAGGTCCCAGGCCCTGCCCGGGATAAATCGGTTTGAATATTAGTTTCAGTTCTGGGTGGTTATTATGGACCTGCCTATTCCTATTTGTTTATTTCATTTTTGTTTGTTTGTTTTTAATTAAGTCTCTGCCTTTGTGAGTTGACACCCTGCGCACGGGTTAGTGTGTTTGATAGTGAACACATCGCAGGAAGTGATAACGAAACCTTAAAATGGCGAACCATGACTCGAAACAGATCTAAATGATGCCGAAAAAAAAATGAAACGTGGAAGCCTGAACATTTTATAATTTTTAATATATCCCATGTTAATTTCGCTGTTGTGCAAAGTTTGAAGCCTGACTGTGATGCGGTTCCTGAGCCTTAGATTACGAAAGTTTCGAGTTACCAAAATATCTTACTAAACTCGGCCCTGTCTGAGCTGTAAAAATGGCGAATCGGAAAACCTCGAACGGCCCATTTTGTTTTCTATTTTTCTAAAATTTTTAAGGTTGTTGCATCCTTAAAATGAATTGCTACAGTATTTGAACTACTTTCAGTAATTTTTTCATGGCTCTACGTTCAGTCGTTTTTTCAGCTTTAGAGTACAACCGTCCAATTTTACTCAATTATACATATAGATATGTGTTATAGTACAGAAAATGTCTACCTTTTATTAATTTATATCTCGATTTTTCCACGATACATTATATAGACCTTTTTATGTTATACGCCTACTGAGAACATGATTAATCAAGGAAATGGACCATCTGCCCTCAACGAACTAATAAACCGTCAGCTGCTAAACCCAAGTTAGGGTTCAAGAACAGCCGACAACACAGAGTTCAGTTGACAGTCAAAAGACTTCTTGTAAGTCCGATACTCAGGATTGTCGTGATAGAAAATCAAGAGATAGAAGGGCTTATCTATTTATCTTTTATTTATATGTTTAACTATTTAATGATCTATTCATTTACTTATTTTAATTAATTTAGTTATCTATATTGATTAATTTTCATACTCATTTACCTATGTATTTATTCTTGTGCACTTTATTTATTCATTCATCTATCTCCATATATTTGTATTCAATATAAAATTCACGGAGTCGTCCACACAATTCTGTAACAGACCAAATCGCATTTCAATCTAAGCGCATTGGGCAATCTTTAAAGATGGAACATAATATCACCCTCCAACAGAATGAATCACAAAATTCTGTTGCATCTTATACAAATATTCCTGCACAGGAGGGCACATTATATGTCCTTTGCAGATTTGTTTGGCAATGGAAATGATGATGAAGAGTCCAGTGCTATCCAGGAAGTGTGCACACTTGGAAAAGCTTAAACAAAGTAGAGATGCAAATCTTGCGGAAAGTATACTAAAATTTCACAGGATTGTGATGCAACTGGACAGTGTGTCAAGCAGGTTCTGCTAGGCTGAATAGGGCTTTTTAAAAATAATTATTTGCATCCCAGGAAATGCAGGTTAAAAATGGGAGGGAAATACAGGTGCAACCAAACCGGAAGAGAATCAGGGATCGGCAGCAGGCAGGCTGTGTCTAGGATTAAGAGAAAAGGTCTGGTACCTTTAGGACTTCCTGCGAAACAACAGATTGTCAACTACAGTGATGTGAAGAAGTCAGACGCTGATGTGATGGCCTGAAAAACTGAACCAGTAGGAGTATAATGCATCTATGTTGAAATTTTGTCTAAGAATACCTTTTTATGTACACATATTCTATTAGAGTATTACGCATTTTCCCATGTTTGCGTGCTGTGTTTATGGTTAATAAAAAAACTGTGTCTGGGAAAAACAGAGTGTAATATCCATATAATACCAGCTGGCGTAGAAACAATATCATTATTTTCTTTTCATTTGTTCAGTATTAATGAAGGACTTCTGTCTTTTCTAAATTTGATTGTCAAAATTTGTCACTTTTGCCCCCATGGACTTCAGTTTTACTGAAACAGATTTCCTATTGTACTGTCATTCCAGTAATCGTATACATGTCAATCCTGTGCTTTTTCCCTGCTACTAATTATGGGCCTGAATTGGTCAAATTTAAATAGGTGTTCAAAGTTTGTTCACTTTTTTAAAGTGTGAGTATGTGATGATATCTTGCCAAGAATACATGCATATACAGGCCTACATGTAATTTGAAAGTGTCTATTTGAGGAAAGAAACATTCTGCGTGCTAACAAGACCAAGGTCCTTGTGAAATTAATTTTTTTTGGTACGTATATACGTTTAAGGGGAATGTGATTTTTATGTTTTGTGGTTCCAAATACAGTGGATTTTTTTGCCAGTGTGCTTTTGGAAAAAGTCTATTTATTGTATGTAATTGTATTTTTAACCAGAAGTCTTTTCTGTCATGATTTTTGTACAATGTTTTAAGACAAATATTGCTAGAAAGTATACTTCACAATAGGCACTAAACATGCCTCATTATTAGAATTGATGGAGGCAAGCAAAAAATTAATTTGTCTCGTGGTTCATTAAGTAAGACCACATTTTTTTTATTGCCGTATAATTAGCGTATGAAATTCTATAAATTTACTGTATACGTGTGTAATATAATGAGATTTAGAGAATGGAAACTGAACTGTGATGGACTCTTACAAAGCAACACCACACCAGGATCTTTTTGATGACAGGGACCACATTTTACTACAAACGAAACAAGAAGAGTGTCGCAACAGGGGCACTCAAATTTCCTGGTATATACTATATGGTAATGTCTGTTAAGTGCCTTCTCATCTTCTAAGATGCCTTCTCCTCTTCTTTGCATTCTGCTTTTCCACAGTGCTAAGTGTAATGGGTATACAATTTCTTCATTGAAAAAGTTCTGCCACATGATGGTATGATCTGTGTCTATTTTTCTCTTATCCTCTGGGTCTCATGCTTCCAGTCCTGTGGGTGAAACGGTTTTTTGACAAAAAATTAATTTGTTCATATTTTAAGCCATTGTGTCATAGTCTCATGACAATACTGATGTCTCAGTTTTCAGTCGGTTAATTTATTGTGTTCTTTATTTTTCATTGCAGTATTTTTACCATTACGTGGTCTCTACATTAAACCAACTGGGAAATCAGGATTCCATTGAGTAAGGCAAAAAAATTTCTCTATAACTAAATTTCGTTGCTGCAGGATTCTAAACGGCTAACTCTGAAAACGCAGTGTGCTGGGTTTTTTTTTCCCGGAATTAAGAGTGACATCACATGACACATCCTATAAATAAAATAAGCCCTGTAATGGGAAAAATTTTTGGTATCAATACCGATTCCCAGCTCCAAAATGTGTATAATAGCCTCGCTTTTGAGTTTTTCCACTCTCCTGTAAAATTTACAAAAACCGAGTTGGCCGTTTAGAATCCTGCAGCGACCTAATGATACGAATGATTAATTCACTGGTAAAGTCAAGAACATAATAATTATTATATCTTCAGCAGTAAGTACTGACAGGTACCTTGATCTTATTAAGTCACCCAGTGCACAGACAAAGTAGATAACAGATAGAAAATAAATCAGACAAAAATTTGGCCAAAATACACCAAAAGATCAGCTCATAATACAATGTCCTCACCTTTCTGCGCTCAACCTTTCAACATGCAAGAAGCTACAATACTCATGGTAGCAATGTTCTTCTCAGGCAACCTTTCTTGGCTAGAGATGATAAAAAAAAATGATGCTGTAAGTGTAACTAATGAAAACTATACAATATAAATAGTTCTGTGGCATCCTAGAATAAACAAACAGACATTATTCACTACAACATGACAGTATATCATCAAAATAAGGATGACGTGGAAGAAATGCAACTTTCTACATGTACAGGTATTTGGTAGTCAAAAATAATATTGCTGATTCAACAGAATGTCATTAACATTATAACAGACGCTTGCCACTGGTCACTGATAGATTTTGGTAGATATGAAAACTCAGATCACTATCCAGTTGCATATTATTTACTGCCAGGTAGCCTCCAAGCAGTAAAAAGCCCCTATTACACCCTATGAGATTTTAATACGACTTTACTGTGTCCACAAAAACATCAAACCACTGATCAAAACAATCTATATAAAAACAATCTATATAATAAAGCTAGAACAAAACCCCTAATAGTCCTATGGAATCGGAAACTACACAATGCACCGACCTGAAATTTGGCAAAAAGAATTATGGGATAGCGAACATTGTTCCTATCGCTATACACAAACAAAACCGTTTGTTATTTCTGAGTTAATCGGTAAATGCGGTTATAATTCAAGACTAAATTCACGAGAGCATTTGATCCGAAATTTACGATCAATAAGATATTGATGTATGTTTCTAATAATAGCCCACTTCCGCCTAAACATGACGTTATCACTTCCTGCGATGTGTTCACTAACAAACAAACATAACCCGTGCGCCATTAATTTTGACGGATGCTGACGGGATGCGCAGGATGTCAACGCACAAAGGTAGAGCTGTAAAACTTATCTAAAAACAAACAAACAAACAAAAATAAAATAAAACTGAAACTAATATACCGCGCAGAGCCGGGCAACTCAGCTACATTACTCAATCAATATTTGTACTGCTACTTACAATGTGGAATCACCATCTGAATCCAGATTTCGATAGGCCTAAATCTAGATAGATCTAATCTCGCATTTTACTTCGCTAGGCTAACTCGTAAAATGCCCACTAATCCTAATCTAATCAATCGGATCTAATCATTATTGTTTACACGAAGATTATAAAAAAAACAAAAAACAAAACAACAAATCATTTGCAAAAGAGCCAACTGCGTAGGGCGTAGTCTGCTGTCTTCCGATGTCTGCAAGAGGGGACTCATGTTCGAACTCACCTAGTTTTCTGTAAGTTTGATCAATTCAACCTCTTAGAACTAGATTTTCTTTTAAATTTGCAGGCTACATAAATAATATACAAAGGCATGCATTTTTGTTTTGTTTTATAATCAACTAATGCAGATTCCAAATTTATTATTCATTCTTTTAAATACCAGCTAATAACTTTTAAGATTGAAGATTTCCTGTCTATAAAAATAAAAAAATCCTTGTATCTAAGGGCGAGTCAAAGCATCCACGATAAAGGAACACAATCTATGTGAACACCGCCCCGATATACGTCAAATATTTTTACCGATATATTTCATATAAATATAGTTATAACCCATACTTAAATATCGTTTGCAAATAGCATTTCAAGCCTATGAATGGTGATGTTATTCATTTAAAAGCTTACGCCATGGTTTCAATTCAGCGCAAACACTATATTACCATATATTCTATATTGCTTTGTAAGATCATCCACCAAAGTACGGAACCATTCTCCAAATCTCATAATATTACACATGTATACAGTAAAAATATAATATAGCTAGAGGTGACACTAGCGCTACGCAAGTCTCCGCGTGGCGTCGTTGGCAGCTGAAGTAAAGATGGCGACCAACTTACGCTAAGCCTGCCTCCACCAAGACAGTGCGGCTAAAGTAAAGCCAACTTACGGCAAGTGTGCTTCGACCTAGACAGTACGGCAAAAGTAAACAAATCCAAGCCTAAAATGATACCTGTCTTTCAGATTCTTTGAACGGGGATTACAATAGCAGACTTAATTTATGGATTCATTGAATCACGAAAATGTAAGAATCACGAAAATAAAAGAGTCTGAATCATAATATTACACACACAAACACATGCTTTTAGAACAGGGACGTCTTATTTAATCTATTTTAAGTACTATCGCCGAAGGCAGCAATTTGTGGATCAACGAAAACATGGATTGCCTGTAAACTTTAGCCAAAAAAGAGTAAACAAACCAGAGTTGGCGCGGAATCCGATTCGATACTGATTCTGTCATTATATTTGTTTGTCTATGGAAGGAACTTGACTTAGTGTCCTAGATCTAGATCATTATAAGTAATAAAGATAGTTCTCCCGGGCAGAGCTGTCATGAAGTGGGATTTAGCATTTACTAGGTTGTGTTTTCGAATGCATTTTTGTACTAGTTACTAAATAACGAAATGGTAACTTTTTTGTCATGCCTGCAAGGCCACAAGCACGGATGTATTTACGATATGTTAAAAATATATATGTGACTGTGAAACAATATCACGAAAAACAATATCCATAGAAATTCATATTAAGTCTGGAAGTATTCTAGATCTAATGCAAATCTAATTGAGTCTAATTAGATGATCTAAACCAAATCTAAATCAATTCCTTTCATCCTTATAAATCCCCCACTGAAATACTAAGCCTTTAATTATTCTAGATCTAGCAGTATCAACTACGTTAAAATGTCCTCAGGACATTATCTATCATTATGCCAAAGGCACTTAAGTAATTCTTACAGATCATATAGAAGCTGTAGACATCAAACAATACTTGAAGACCTTACAATTTACCAACTTGCCTAGCTCACTACGGAGACGTAGGCATAGGATTAATGACATTTACATCACTGTCGCATTCATACTTTTAACGACGAATCCTAAATTCAAATGACACTCATACCATCAAAATAAAACCACATGGCATAGGTTTTAGAGCTGTGATTCCCAGTCTCACCAAGTAAAGACAGTTAACAAAATTTCATTCCTGGTAAAATCATCCTCTCTAGATTGACCTAGATTGATGGCTTGTATTAAGCCAGGGAAACCAAGAGCTTTGAATATCAATTATAGTAGCATGGCTTCCAATCAACAAGACCAGTCATAATTCCATATTGATTTCTATCTAGTTGAAAACACTGAACCCTGTCACTGTCTGTCTAGCATTAACAAAGTAAGGTCCCCGCCGCTGGCTAGACCCCTGCAGCAAGATCGGCATGCCTGCTTTATCATTGGTTTTCAATTTAACTGTCTTAGGTGTGACATAGATCAAAATATAATTCCCAACCCCCCTCTCGCCCCCCCCCCCTTAAATCAAAACTTACATGTCCCTTTTCATCAATGCCTGATATTTAAAGATGGAATCCCTCCAATTCTTTAAGTTTATTTAGATTCTCCTATATTCTTAATGGTCCACGATGTTTTGTTTACTGTTGCGTCTGCTTCCGCTGTCCTGCTAGTCAACGGTCTGCTAATGTCACCCATTGGTTAACCTGACGTCACAAAAGCCCCCTTCCTTGGCCTTAATGGCTTGGTCATGGCTTAAGTGGCACATGTTTTTGATTCCATAAGTCTAGTGTAAACAATAGAACCTAGTAGTTGGCTGAGCGCGTGCCATCTCAGTAAGGGAGTTAATACACTTTGGTTTAAAAACTTTTTTTGTAATTAATTTACAAACACACAGGCCTCAATTGTGCTGGCACTCAGTGGGCTTATTTTCTCTCGTGCATAAATTCTGCATAAATAAAAAAATGGGTCATGAGGTAATTAAGTGTCTTACCTTGAAGCCTACAATTTTATTTTTTGGGAGGAACTTTGTGGGCGACTAGGTTTTTTTGGAGGGGTAGGTGGGAGGGTTTGAGTTTGATGGAGAGGAGAGATTTAGGCGTTGGGAGAATGGGGTGGGAGGGTATGTATCCGCGTCTCCCAGTTTTGTTAGGATTGCTCTGAACTGGCCCATCGGCATTTCCATGTTTGTTGTTGGTATTTACGCTTCAGGAGCATAATCCATGACATCTTGTGCCACTGCGCGACTGGGAGTGAAAATAAAGCTAGTGGCTTTCAACGGACAATCAAGATCAACTCATCCGTTAAGTGTCAACACAAGTTTTGCAACGCTTAAATTGAAGAACTCGTTTATCTTAATTTGATTGTAACCACACCGATTCCACAAAGAAGAGTTGCAACATGCCCAACTCAAGTTCATTGCAGAAGGAATTTTCATAATTTTATCTATGAACATGACAAATAATGCAAATAGTGACGTGAAATGTTAAACCATTTTGCAATAATTAGTAATCTTTCATATACAGCCCTGTGGAGCTTTGTGGGCTTCATAGACATCATTCTTGACAGACCCTTCTGAAGCAAAACCTATAACATGAACTGCTTTAAAAAAAAAACAAGACAAAACAGGACACATTGGGCCAGATCATTTTTTTTACTCAATTTGTCCAATTTCTGGGGGCATCCTATGGCTACTGAATCATTACTTGTTGACATTGCACATTGTTGAAAATCATGTTTAAAATATCATGTTTTTTTGTTTTGCCACAGGAGCATGAAAATTTTCAATGATTGAACTGATTATTTTTTTTCTTGCCTAATGTCCTAGGTT
Organism: Onchidella celtica; assembly: GCA_963931925.1. Taxonomy (NCBI): domain Eukaryota; kingdom Metazoa; phylum Mollusca; class Gastropoda; order Systellommatophora; family Onchidiidae; genus Onchidella; species Onchidella celtica. The sequence continues at coordinate 21,448,891 of OZ007581.1, read as the reverse complement.
TGATTTACTAAATATGATTTATATGAATGGGAAGCTCATTTTTATTGTTGAAAAGTACTGTCTTACGCACCCACGTGGACTCACGCGACTGAGACAGATTAGGAAACTCGACGGACAGCCTATCAGTGTGCTCCTTCATTTCATTTGATGCCAGTTTGGTCAGAGATCAAACAGAGATTATTTTGTATGAAGTTCATATTAGAAGACGGTTTCAAAGCCTGGAGACAGGACAGCGAAAAGAAGCACGAACTGGACTGCATTAATTTCCGTGGTATAGAGACTGAGTGTCTGCACTAAAGAATGAGGTTACTCCTACCTAATCATTGTCTTAGGAGCCCTGTAAAAAAGGCTTGGAGTCAGGGTAATAAATACTGATTACTTCTCTAAACACTTGTTTGTAAGTTTCTGGGACGGTGTTGTTCTTCGGACATGCGAAATTTGGTTTATGTGTAATGGGATGGGATTTAACCAACTCTCATCACCGTGGTGGTTGCTCACGATCTTACAAAGCAGGGTGACAGGGACCACATTTTATTACAATAAAAAAAAACAAGAAAAATTATGTAGCCCAGCAATGATTGGGTATGGAAACACATTATAGTGGTACGTATGCATACATAATCACCAGCATACCGCTCACGAAGGCACCGACACGTCACCCTACTAGGTAGCTTCTAACAATGTTATGTTACGTAAACAATTTTACTTATAATAACTTACTGTAGAACTAAAGATGAAATCAAGCTACCCACACCTGGAAACAGAATTATAATCACACTGGCCGCTCCTGGCTCACAATTTACCATATCGCAATTTCATTCACACGTGCTATCCACATTCATCATTACGCACAAAACAACTATCGCTCTTATAATACGTGTCTGAGCACACTCTAGAAACGAGAAGCAGTAGATCTAAATACCGAACAGCACAAAATAAGACATAACCGAACATTGATTTCACCAGTTCCTAGACAGTCAGAACTGCATGTTTGAAGCTTCTTCTTGTTCCAGACAAGATTCTCCAGACACCTCTCAAATTTGAGTGATCAGCCTAAGAGTGATGACTGTGTGACCGTTGACTAAACGGAAACACGCATTTTGTGAGGCACCCAACTAATTGTGTTCGGGAATTCCAGCTCGTGACACCGCCACATATGTCAAAAATGGGCAAAAAGAAAAGGTTGTATGTTGCAAAGCCCCGCGTGAGAAATAAAACCCCAACAATAATCATAGAAGTTTTTCTGTGGTTTTTATGATATTTCGCCACATGTTAAGACATGTGGGATATGGTTGGATTTCGGGATTCACCAGCAAAGACTGAATGCGAAGCAAAAAAAGCAAGGGTAACACCTTAAAGATACTGAATGTATGGCATGTTTGGTTGAAAACTAAATTGTAAACGGATATCATCATTTTTAATCCCTACTGAAGAGAAAGTTTCTGTCAGATATGGACGCTTCATTTGGCTCCACATACAGAGAGGTGTGGAAACGATTCATCCCTTTGTGGTGGCTAGTGCACAGGGTCTAGCATTTCAAGGCATGATGGTTCAGCTGATCCACAGACGATACAACCGTAGTCTGGTTTGGATCTGATCACGTAGAAAGTTGCAACATGGATTTCATTGAATTTTTATGATATTGTAGCTAAATCTAATGTGTAGGAACTTTTTATGTACTTAACGGGGAAAAATTGGACTTTCTGATGGCATAATAAATGTAGCATCCGACTCCGAGACATCGAACCCTGAGACGCATCAGTTTGTCATATATTTAGTCCATCGACTTGCTCGCATATCGTCGTCGTCAACAGTTCGCACCACAATTCGTCTTCACAATAAAGGGTAAACACTGAAATTATAAATTCATTGTTGATTCTTTAAATTTCTAAAAGTTTTGGTTCCCATAACAAACTTCAAGATGCTATGAAGCAGAGGCAATAACAACAGCACCGAACTGATGAACACAAGGCCTACCACCTGCTGCATATTTTATAATTTTTTCGTTTGTATCCATATGAGTGCTATGAACTTGACCAGGGGAGTGTGGCTTTGGTTTTTTTAGGCTTTGCTGTTTGTCATATCACATGAAGATCCCAGTTGTCAGTGTTAGAAGTCTAGTTAGTTTTGCTTTTATTCTTGTTTCAGAAAATATAAAGAATTTACCTTCGTGATTGCATTTGTGCATCCAGTGTTGCAATTAATGGTTCCCTTGCAGCTATTTCCATTATGCGTAAAGAAACTAGTATTAAATGTTTCGTTGATTTCATAATTTTCAGGGGTGAATTTTTCATTCAGTGTGGTCTTAAAATTTTGCTAAATATTCATATTTCCTGTTTTATCATCTCTCTGAAGATTTCCTTTTCCCACTGTAAATATCGCAATCTCATTCACATGTGCTATCCACATTCATCATTACGCACAAAACAACTATCGCTCTTATAGGGCATATTTTATAGCATGTAAATTTTCATTTGATTAAGACAAAAGCTGTAATTAATGTACATTGGTTATTGGTTATGGAATATATATCTTGAGCCTGCAGAAGAAACCAGGTTCTCCGCTAGTAAAATGACTCTGTCTCACCCAACTGATTTTTTAATGTTGCACATAATAAATGTGTCTGAAAATCATAGTTTATGGTCAGCATTCAATTCTGTAACCATAGGAATGCTGGCAGCTTTTGATTACAACTTATTTCTTTATGCTATAGTCTCAGAATATAGTTACTGAAAAAACATTCTCTTTGTAAGGAACGAAGTGTGCTTCAATCTCAATAATTTGATTCATGTACAGTACGTCATTATGTGTCTTGACAGCATTCTCGGCAAACTGTGAATAGTGTTGCATTAGTACAAGTGACATTTCAAGACTAGAAATGATGGCTGCCAAGTGTTTTTTTCTGTGAAATAAGATGAAATCAAATGAAATTCACCAAAATTATTGAAAAAAATCTACGTTATACTGTTATTGCTTCATGTTTAAGTACTCGAGTGACAAGATAAGACAATTTTGGGGATTCTCGTGTACAGGTTTCGCAGCGTGAGAGATCCAAACAATGCTATTTTTTTACAAACTCAAATAAAGAAAATGCCGAGCTAGAATATCAACTTTTATTGTCTCTGTCTTATTTTCATGCATTTGCACCAATAAACATAAATTTTTCAGATTACGGATCCTTACAAAATACATGGATGCGATGTTTAATGTTTAAGACGAAGAACGAAGACGAGGCGAAGCAGTCATCGAGTGAAAGTTTCGATCGCGCTTTTTTGATTCTAAGGCACCCGGCATTTATCCTGATAAACCTGTGAACCCACCGTTCTTTTTCTCTCTCTCTCTTTCTCTCTTCGATCTAGCGTCAATGAAACTTAAAATGGCGAACCATGGCTCGAAAGCAATAGATTTCCTATAAAAAAAAACTTCACCGATTTGAGACTTCTATTAAAAACTTTGCACCCTTACAGCCATTCTGATGCACTACATTAAATTTGAAGTCTGAGTGTTCATAAGTCTTTTGCAACGAATCATCTGGTCCACAAATATATTACTATAATATAGTATAGATAGATACAAACGATACTATTACTGTGGTAGGAAGAGTTAGTCCAGACAGTGTTGGGCACTGTAGTTTAGTGTCCACTAACCAGTTTTATCTGTTGTTTTAATATGGACTTCTACTTTTAGTGTAGTCTTTAGGCTAAGACTGGACATAACAGACTCCGGCAGCATCTTTGCAAGAGATTCAATGTTGGAGAAACTGAGACATGCCCATGTGGAAATTCCCCAGAGAATGCAGAACATATCCTCCTATACAAAGAACAGAGGGAAGACAGCTGGCACCAAAGTGCGGCACTACACTAAGCTAAATATATGGGATAGCAGAGGATCTCAGGAGTACATACAGGCTACAGGCCTCCTGACACGAAGAACGCAGAAGAACTAATTTCAGTGAAAAATATCAGAAACACTTCTAGTTTAAGTTTGGGTTTTTACGGCGCGTCGGCACACAACAGCCACTTCACAAAATCGTTTCATGAATTGTATCACGTTGGTGAAATTCTCAAAATTGTATGAATTTGTAAATTAAGTTGTAGATTTTACCCTCTCCCAGAAGGGACATGATGTGCTGCATAGATCTACTAAACAAGATCAAGCAGCAACGCTTAATTTTTTTTTTTTGTCTTTGGTATGACATTTAGTGTCATGTTGTACCTTTAAATGTTCATTAACTGGCCTGAAAGAAATTTTGGAGACATAATATTTTAATTCTTTCAGAAAACCTGAGCATGAAAATAAGACAGAGACAATAAAAGTTGATATTATTGCTACCTTGGCCATTTTTTTTTTTTCATTTCCTACAACAATGATAGAGACAGCTTGAGTAGGTGTACTTTTTTTTTTTTTCACTTCTCTGTGATATTACACTTTTTGGAATGATTTGACTGTTTTGAATTTGTAAATATACGCCTTTTAGTAGCGTTTGTACCATTGTGGACACAATTACCTGCTCTGGACCAAACTTCAAGTTCAGGAACCATACATTTAAGAGCACTTGTCTCATTGTTATGAAGTGAGTTAACGACTATGTTGTGTGAAGATATGTTTTCGACTGCATTTTTGTATGTGTAACTCATACTAATATACTAATTACTACATAAGTATGGGGTACCTTTAAGACAGACGTGCGGGGTCACAAACCATTTAATATCATTACGATAAGTTAAAATATATTATATGTGAATGGGAAACAATATCATGTCCATAGAAATTCATATCAGGTATGGAACTATTCTAGGTCTAATTTAAATCTAACTTAAATTACTAATTCTAAATCAATTCCTTACATCCTTATAAATCCCCCACTGAAATACTAACCCCTTAATTATTCTATATCTAGCTATCAACTACGTTAGATGTCCTCAGGACATTATAATAATAATCGTATTATCATGGAGCTAGCACCAAAACATTGTGGCACCTAAGGCTCAAAAACTAAGAAACGCACACAAACCAAATTTGCCATGTTGATTTGGACAAAAAAAAGGCTGTGAGTGACACTTTTTGTTTTTCAAAATAATATTTGGTTTGATTGCAAATTGACTTAAAACACAAAATAATAAAAGCAAAAAATGGATTTTTCGATAGGCCATTCCAGTACGAACTGTTTCCTGTTTGATACGTTTCCTGTAATCACTAACAACCTGAAAGCAACAGTACCAGTACTCGAGTATTCATATTTTTCGTTGCCTTTCGTTCATTAAAAAAAAAATGTATTATCATTTGTGTCATTAATAAAAAAAAATTGAACTCTCTCATATCTGAACAATTTTCGGAGTCACTGGGAAAACATAAAACTGAAGCTAAAAGACCTATATATCTATAACCTGCGAACTATAAATACTCAGATATTTTTTTTTGTATGTTTTAAATTCGGACAAATACATTTATTGACACATTACTATCAGCTGGAACAAAGACAACAATGGAAGCGCGGCGATTACAATTGCAAAAATTAGCAAAAGTGAAGTTTTTCAGTTGGAAAAGCAAAATGCAGACGTTATAGATTTAATAAATATCTAGATCTAGATAGTTTCGTGTGTGTAGTTTAAGCTCAGTAAGAAGCTCAGATCTAGGAGTAGATTTAAAGCTCTGCAAATTTTCAATAAATATCTAGATCTAGATCTAGATCTAGATCTAGATAGTTCCGTGTGTTTAGTTTAACCTCAGTAAGAAGCTCAGATCTAGAGTAGAGAGTAGATTTAAAGCTCTGCAAACTTTCTTCCACGGGTTTACCTTTCTTTTTATTGGCTTAGATCTAGCAAATAAAGTACATTGACATTGTGAAAATTAATCGTCTTGAAATAAAATTTGCCTCATCATGCCCTGCTCAAAAAAACGTTCATCATTAACTAGCAGAACTACTTGACAGTTACGAAAGATAGAGCAAACTAGAATTGTCAGAGATGTAGGAAATAATGACATTGAGAATGAAGCAACTGTAGAAGTAGATCTAGAAGATGCGGATAGAATAGGAGTGGCAACTCAAGCTCATGATGAAACACCGTTACAACCTATCATTAATCAAGCCATTCTGGATGGAGACGATGATAATACAAATCAAATTCAAAGAGAACCTGCTAGAGCACGACGAAGAAAAAAAGGTTATGTTGGGTGTGGACGACAAGTAGACAGTGAAAATTTTGATGAGAACATTCATCGTGTAATAGAACAACACAACGGTGGGCAAATGGCTGTCATCTGTGAACATCGTCGTGCGTTACGATGGTCGTCAGAGCGCTCTTCTTTTTGCTGCGGAAATGGAAAAGTTGTGATTGAATTTCCTCCACCACCACCACCAGTTTTGATGACGTATCATAATGTCAACTCACATGTTTATCAAAATATAAGAGCTTATAATAATGCGCTAGCCATGGCAAACATTACAAAGAGCCAACTCTTTGAACACACTCTTTTTTAGCCATGGGCAATTATACGTCGCTCTGAGTAGAGTTGGAACAATCTGAGAGTGCATGCACAACAATTTCCTGACCATCCCGGAGTATATACAGACAACATTGTTTACAGTGAGATTCTCCGCAACTGATGTGGTAAGTGATGTTTGTACCTTTTATTATATGACGCTAGCTCCTTTATAGGCCTAATATGATTCCAACATGGCTATTTACATCAGATCATTTCTTCACTCCACTATACCTTTTTTTTCATCTTCTCAAAAACAAAAAAACAACAACCAAAAAACCCCACTACATTTTGTACTTAACTCACTCTTTTCCAGGAGATATTTGTGCGGCTTATTATACACTAACATTTTTTTTTTCAGTTCATATATTTGCGTCTTTTTTTTTTTTTTTTCATTATATGTGGTATTTCGTTATAGCTTTTTAGGTACTCAACTAACAAGTTTTTGTCACCGTGTCCGTTCGTAGAACGGGTATACTTGCTAGTAATAATAATAATAAGAGCATTTATATAGCGCCTTTCGCCGAGGCCTCAAGGCGCTTAACATTGTCCACCATACGCGCACACACACATACGGTCACACTCACACAAATCATTTATCTAAATATTTTTTAAACAGGTGAGGTTTTAGTTGTTTTTTAAAACTCTCTAAACTGCATGCTGATCTCAGGGAATTTGGTAGTGAGTTCCGTAATGCAGGTCCAATTTTACTAAATGACCTGTCGCCTTTACAAGCTTAAACTCATCAAAACAGTTAAAATAGTCATTACTGGACTCAGATGTACATGAGTCATCGTCTAGACCACTCCTGATCCTAGAAATTTTGTTAATAAAATACTGCCCAAATGTGTCAGGGAGGCTTGCTGTTGCTATTGTATAGGGCAAAGATGTAGAAGATTTTCCTTTCATGTCATTAGTGACACTAAAAAGTGCTTTTGAACTTGTACATTTTAAAATTTTGGCATTAAAATAATTTTTTCTCTCTTTTGAGATAAGTTCTTTTACATTGTTAGATTTCTTTGTGTACAGTCAATTTGGTTTTTCTCCATTTTCTCTCTGCTGCCCGACGCTGTTTTTTGGCTTCCTTTATTTCGAGTGTGTACCATGGAGCAGATGTTCTTTGACTAATAGTCCGACTGCATGCTGGTCCAGGACATTGGTGAGCTGGTTGTTGTAGAAGCTTGCTAAATCAGTTGTTGGAATACAGTTCAGACAATACTTGAAGACCTAATAATCTACAAGCTTGCCCAGCTCTCTACGGAGACGTAGGCATAAGATTAATGACTTTTACATTACTGTCGCATTCACACTGTTAACGACAAATCCTACCGATAGTACATTCAAATGACACTAATACCATCAAAATAAAACTTCACTTGGCATAAGTCTTCTAGAGCTGTGATGAGCTGTCTCACCAAGTCCTTAGTGCTCACTAAAAAACTGAAAAATTTCTGACTCAGTCTGGTCACTAATTTTGGTCAGCAAAATCAGTAAAACTCGCCACAAAACGTAACCAAACAACAACTACTTTCATTGTCGGCTGTACTTCCTGGAAACCAAGCGGATGTGCCAGATTTTTTATTTGGCTTCTCAGACAAAATAAATTTAACCGCACATATAGAGAGCCACGATCAATCGTCGGTACCTATTTACCGCGAAACCCCACGAAACCCCACGAAACTCCGCAAAACCTCACGAACTAGAATCTAGATCTAGTGATCTTATTTTTGTGTTATTTATATCCAAATTTTTAAAGACGATAGTATTATGTGAGAGTGTTTTTTCCAGTAATTTATCTGCAAATTGCGGAAATGCCTGCTTTATATTGTATTCAAAAATTAATGACGCGCTCTTCCCAAGTTTTTCTTGTATTTGTTCCCATGTAGGGAAAGTTCCATTGTCCATGGACTAGCAGGACATCTACATGACTGATACCTGCTGATGCCCAGCTAATGAAAAACAAAACTTTAAATTTGTACATCAAGTCTCGGTTATGCCATAAATATGTACTTACTTGCTCTCGGACTACATTTTTAGTATTCTTATGTTGTAATTACTTTTTTCCAAAAATTAGATGGTATGTTGTCCTGTGTTTGCCACGTCCTTCTCGGATTTAACATTTGCCTTAAAAATATTAATACCATCGAGCTTTTTCAGAAAAAAGGGTTGGAAGATCTTTCCAGGCTGCACCTCCGTCTTGGCCCAGCCGTATTGCCCAACTGTCTTGCAGGTTTTTCAAGTTTATCATTTTTAAACCTCCTTTGTCTTCCGGATGTGCACATTGTGTTTCGTTTTATCTTTTCGAGATCACAGCACATACGAAAACTTATTGTAGAAGAAGACTACACTCCACCACATATTCTGGCATTTTGGAAAAAGAAACTCAAAATAGAAATCGACGAACAGTACTGGACAATGGCGAAAAATATATGCTCAGAAAGCCGATTAAAAGTTCTACAATGGAAAATACTACATAATATTTATCCAACGTCCATACTCCTCCATAAAATGAATATTAGAGACAGTGAGCTGTACTCACACTGCAACTGTAGGGAGAAGGATTATATTGAACACTTTTTTGTGGCCTGCCACGCGGTCAAACCCGTCTGGAATGAAGTTGTATGTATAATTAATGCATGGATAGGAAGAAAGATAGAACTGAACATTTTGCTAGGCATAATAAAGAAGGAGCAAGACAGAACAAACAATGCTAGACAAGATGAATCATCTTATTTTAATTTCAAAAATGTGTATAAGCAAATTTAAATACGGAAAAAGCCATAATCTTATAGCTGTCATTTGAGAAAAATTATTTAAAAGGACATGAAAGCATATCGTGCACGCATTTAAAACGACAGCAGATGTTCAACAAAGCATAAAGAGACGATAAAATAAACAACCAAACAATGGTGCATTTTAAGGCGTGAGTAAGAGAGAGTGAATGAAATTAGAACAATGTGAGTGAAAGAAAAATTTTTTTTAAAAAAGTAGCATAAAAAAAAAAGGGCAATGACGAAAGATATTTTTACTATATTTAAATTACCGAACGTGTCATTTAAAATCATCTTTTTCTTTGTTTCTTTTTTTAATTATTATTCTCATCATTATATTTGAATCGCATAAAGGTTAATATTCCGATACGTATAAATGTTATTCCTTTGCCATTTACACATTGTCTGTATTACAGTACAGAAAATGTCTACGTTTTATTAATTTATATCTCGATTTTTCCACGATACATTATTTAGATCTTTATATGTTATAGGCTCACTGAGAACATGATTAATTAAGGAAATGGACCATCTGCCCGCAACGAACTAATAAACCGTCAGCTGCTAAAGAATTGACCCAAGTTAGGGTTCAAGAACAGCCGACAACACAGAGTTCAGTTGACAGAAAGCTGGTCAGAAGATAGAAGGGCTCAGCTATTTATCCTTTATTTATATGTTTAACTATTTAATGATGTATCCATTTACTTATGTTAATTAATTTAGTTATCTATTTACCTATCTATTTATTTCATACTCATTTACCTATTTATTTATTCTTATCCACTTTATTTATTCATTCATCTATCTCTATATATTTGTATTCAATATAAACTTCACGGAGTCATGCACACAATGGTTACAGACCAAATCGCATTTCAATCTGAGCCAAAAAAAAAAAAAAATCTCTGCAAAAATCTAGATCCAGATTGTAGATCTCGGCTTTCTTGATGTAGGCTCGGTAGTCAAATTCCTACGCCCGTTGATAAATCTTACGTGACATCCCCAAAGAGGAATAGGTTTTTGACCTTTCTAGGCCACCAAATATATAAAAATTCAGCCCCTATTAATACATAAAAATTCAAACTTTTTCAAAAAAATAAAAAAATTTTCCAAGAGTCTTCTTCGAACCAGCGAAGTTGCAATTCTATTAAATTAATCCCTTTCTAGGCCATCTTTAAAATATATAAAAATTCACCCTCTATTAACACATAAAAATTAAGCTTTTTCAAAAAAAATAAAGAGTTTTAAACTCCCTAAAACTCTCACCATAAACTCCCGAGTTCCACCAGATCGATATGGAGACATTTTGAATTATTTTGTGTGAATATTCTTTATTTGTAGTTTTTCATTTTCTTTCCTTTTAAAAATGGATATAACAAATCTTACTTGGAATGATAATTTAACAAATAGAAAAAATAATCCTTTGTTATCTAAAAGTATAAGAGGAATTATAGTAGGAAAAAGCGGATGTGGAAAAAGTAATCTATTATTGAATCTACTTTTAAAAGACCTGGCTTGATTATAATAGTTTGTATGTTTTTGGAAAATCTTTACTTCAACCTGAATACAAGATTGTAAAAACAGGTTTTGAACACAATGTACCTAAGGATGTTACATTTAAATTATTCAATCAAAAAGATTATTGTATAAAAAAAATAATATTTCTCCTTGTCAATTTTTAGAAGAACTTGGAAATCAAGATACACATAATATAAATCCGATTAATTGCCAATTTTACAAAAATAAAGAAGATGTTCCAGATTCAAATGAGTTAAATTCAGAAAATAAGAATTTAATAATATTTGATAATATAATAATACTATCGTCTTTAAAAATTTGAATACAAATAACACAAAAATAAGATCACAGCACATACGGAAACTTATTGAAGAAGAAGAATACACTCCACCGCATATTCTGGCTGGCATTTTGGAGAAGGAAACTCAAAATAGAAATCATCGAACAGTACTGGACAATGGCGAAAAATATATGCTCAGAAAGCGGATTAAAAGTTCTACAATGGAAAATACTACATAATATTTATACAACGTCCATACTTCTCGATAAAATGAATCTTAGAGACAGTGTTCACATTGCAACTGTAAGAAGAAGGATTACATTGAACACTTTTTTGTGACCCGGCCATACCCATCTGGAATGAAGTTGTACGAAAAATTAATGCATAAGAAAGAAAGATAGAACTGAAAATAACAGACATCTTGCTAGGCATAACAAAGAAGGAGCAAGACATAGACCAAACAATGCTTGCCAAACAGACATCTTTGCCAGGCATAATGAAGAAGGAACAAACAATGCTAGACGAGATGAATCTTATTTTAATTTTAAAAATGTGTATAAGCAAATTTAAATTCGGAAAAAGCCAAGATCTTATATCTCTGTTATACTTTCAATGTCATTTAAGAAAAACTATTTCAGTGTTCAAAGTTTGTTCACTTTTTTTAAGTGTTTGAGCATGTGATGATATCGTGCCAATAATACATGCATGTACAGGCCTACATGTAATTTGAAAGGACATGAGAGCAGATCCTGCACGCATTTAAGACGACAGCAGATGCTCAATAAAGCATAAAGAAACGATAAAATAAACAACCAAACAATGGTGCAGTTTAAGGCATGAGTAAGAGAGAGTAAATGAAATTAGAACAATGTGAGTGAAAAAAAAACAAAAGCTGCATAAAAAAAAGGCACTGACGAAAGACGAAAACTCGGATGCGAAAAATTGGTATCCTACGGTGCATGAATGAATGTAATTTCATATCTTACCACCTTTATTCAAGGTTGATATTTTTACTGTATAGAAATGACCGAACGTGTCATTTAAAATCATCTTTCTTTTTTTCTTTTTTGTAATTATTATTCTCATCATATTTGAATCGCATAAAGGTGAATATTCCAAGACGTATAAATGTTATTCCTTTGTCATTTATACATTACTAGCTGAGGTCCCAGGCCCTGCCCGGGATAAATCGGTTTGAATATTAGTTTCAGTTCTGGGTGGTTATTATGGACCTGCTTCATCTTGCCTATTCCTATTTGTTTATTTCATTTTTGTTTGTTTGTTTTTAATTAAGTCTCTGCCTTTGTGAGTTGACACCCTGCGCGTACCGTACAATAGCATGATTTGCGCAAGGGTTGGTGTGTTTGATAGTGAACACATCGCAGGAAGTGATAACGAAACCTTAAAATGGCGAACCATGACTCGAAACAGATCTAAATGATGCCGAAAAAAAAATGAAACGTGGAAGCCTGAACATTTTATAATTTTTAATATATCCCATGTTAATTTCGCTGTTGTGCAAAGTTTGAAGCCTGACTGTGATGCAGTTCCTGAGCCTTAGATTACGAAAGTTTCGAGTTACCAAAATATCTTACTAAACTCGGCCCTGTCTGAGCTGTAAAAATGGCGAATCGGAAAACCTCGAACGGCCCATTTTGTTTTCTATTTTTCTAAAATTTTTAAGGTTGTTGCATCCTTAAAATGAATTGATACAGTATTTGAACTACTTTCAGTAATTTTTTCATGGCTCTACGTTCAGTCGTTTTTTCAGCTTTAGAGTACCACCGTCCAATTTTACTCAATTATACATATAGATATGTGTTACAGTACAGAAAATGTCTACCTTTTATTAATTTATATCTTGATTTTTCCACGATACATTATATAGACCTTTTTATGTTATACGCCTACTGAGAACATGATTAATCAAGGAAATGGACCATCTGCCCTCAACGAACTAATAAACCGTCAGCTGCTAAACCCAAGTTAGGGTTCAAGAACAGCCGACAACACAGAGTTCAGTTGACAGTCAAAAGACTTCTTGTAAGTCCGATACTCAGGATTGTCGTGATAGAAAATCAAGAGATAGAAGGGCTTATCTATTTATCTTTTATTGATATGTTTAACTATTTAATGATCTATCCATTTACTTATTTTAATTAATTTAGTTATCTATATTGATTAATTTTCATACTCATTTACCTATGTATTTATTCTTGTGCACTTTATTTATTCATTCATCTATCTCCATATATTTGTATTCAATATAAAATTCACGGAGTCGTCCACACAATTCTGTAACAGACCAAATCGCATTTCAATCTAAGCGCATTGGGCAATCTTTAAAGATGGAACATAATATCACCTTCCAACAGAATGAATCACAAAATTCTGTTGCATCTTATACAAATATTCCTGCACAGGAGGGCACATTATATGTCCTCTGCAGATTTGTTTGGCAATGGAAATGATGATGAAGAGTCCAGTGCTCTCCAGGAAGTGTGCACACTTGGAAAAGCTTAAACAAAGTAGAGATGCAAATCTTGCGGAAAGTATACTAAAATTTCACAGGATTGTGATGCAACTGGACAGTGTTGTCACAAATCCCAGACTGGGAGATGTAATAAGTTATGACAGGACAACAATCACGAACAAACAAGTTAACACTTAACAGAACAATCCATCAGACTCACACATTTATTAAACATAATTATACATATAATAGCGCAATTACATATATTATATTACTGAAATGACTGCCGTACAACGGCCTTATTCTCACACACACGCTCCCTCGGATCCACAATCCGGTAGTTACTCCTAAAGGCACTTCGGCCTCAGCCTCCCCCTCAGGGTCTTAATAGTACATTAATGATTCACTGGCACCGCAGTCTCTCAATATCACCTTCCTATTGTCATACACCTTAGCACTCCCCTAGCACCTCCGCAGGGCAATAACACATTATTATTTCCATAGCCATCAACATGGCAACAACATAATATCAGCTCACTAGCCTATCAACATGGCAACAACATAGTATCTCATTCACTCTCATATCTACGTCCCTGTCCGTGGCCTGACTGCCACGACTTTATGTGCCTCTACTGTCCTGCACTGACAGCCTCACTTCTGGCCTATGTGTGGCCTCCGGCCCTATGCTGGCCTATCCCCTGTGCTCATCGAGGTGGCTCTGCGGCCCGTCCCCGACACCTACAAGAATAACATTACATTGGTATAATACCCTACCATTTCTATTCACTCCACCTCTCCTTACAATCCATGAAGCGTACACACACTAGTTCACCTTTCACTCACCACACATCTTACGGTAACACACCTCCATCGGAGTACACACTACTCACTCGCGCTACAAATCCATGAACTCACTTTCATCTATCGCTCATGGCGCACATTGCTATATCCAATATCACGGACTTCCACATTCCTCACATATACTTATTCACATCATGGTAATAGACGAATATAATATAATACATCAATCATAATAATCAATCAACATTCTACATACCAGTCATAACTGGAAAGACTCTCACTAGTCTTCTCGACTGCTTCCTTTTATCTCTGCCCGATGGGCTATTATTCACAGATCCGCTCCCTAGGACCTTCTAACTTGCAGTGATAGTTATACAGCGCTTTCGCCTCCTTCAGACCCCCCACTCATGACATGCACGACTTTCTCACTTGTCTCCGTGCGTTAATTTTACTCTCCTCTCCCCCCGTAATTATTAACTATCGCTCACTCCACTCGTGACAAGTGTGTCAAGCAGGTTCTGCTAGGCTGAATAGGGCTTTTTAAAAATGATTATTTGCATCCCAGGAAATGCAGGTTAAAAATGGGAGGGAAATACAGGTGCAACCAAACCGGAAGAGAATCAGGGATCGGCAGCAGGCAGGCTGTGTCTAGGATCAAGAGAAAAGGTCTGGCACCTTTAGGACTTCCTGCGAAACAACAGATTGTCAACTACAGTGATGTGAAGAAGTCAGACGCTGATGTGATGGCCTGAAAAACTGAACCAGCAGGATTTTTCCTGCATCTATGTTGAAATTTTGTCTAAGAATACCTTTTTATGTACACATATTCTATTAGAGTATTACGCATTTTCCCATGTTTGCGTGCTGTGTTTATGGTTAATAAAAAAACTGTGTCTGGGAAAAACAGAGTGTAATATCCATATAATACCAGCTGGCGTAGAAACAATATCATTATTTTCTTTTCATTTGTTCAGTATTAATGAAGGACTTCTGTCTTTTCTAAATTTGATTGTCAAAATTTGTCACTTTTGCCCCCATGGATTTCAGTTTTACTGAAACAGATTTCCTATTGTACTGTCATTCCAGTACTGTCAATCCTGTGCTTTTTCCCTGCTACTAATTATGGGCCTGAATTGGTCAAATTTAAATAGGTGTTCAAAGTTTGTTCACTTTTTTAAAGTGTTTGAGCATGTGATGATATCTTGCCAAGAATACATGCATGTAATTATATACAGGCCTACATGTAATTTGAAAGTGTCTATTTGAGGAAAGAAACATTCTGCGTGCTAACAAGACCAAGGTCCTTGTGAAATTAATTTTTTTTGGTACGTATATACGTTTAAGGGGAATGTGATTTTTATGTTTTGTGGTTCCAAATACAGTGGATTTTTTTGCCAGTGTGCTTTTGGAAAAAGTCTATTTATTGTATGTAATTGTATTTTTAACCAGAAGTCTTTTCTGTCATGATTTTGTACAATGTTTTAGGACATTATATCATTGTACTTTTAATTTTAGCTCAGGTGTCTTTTTGTCAGGATTATTTCTTCTGCAATACTGATAATGTACATTTACATATTGATACTGATTCTCTTTCAATTTCACCCAAGTCACATGCATAGCTATATTTATTCTTTTTGGGAGAGCATTCCATAAACATTTGGACCATTATAAGAAAAGAAACTGTCCACAGAACTCTACAGAATATAAAATATGCCAAGGTTGGAATTTTTGGATTGCAGATTCCTGAGCAGCATATTTTATTATAACGGATTCAGTTAAATATAATGGAATTGTGTTTTGAAAATCCTGTAGCAAAGAATGTGGCCACATTTTGTGTTTGCTTCAAGCCTTGCTGTGACAGCACAGATCTTCTGTGGTTTGTATAATATTACACATACAATCTACAATCAATATATACATATATCTTCTTTCTTTGTTCTCGGGTTTGGAGTTTATTATTTCTATTATTTTCTTTAAAAAATGTGAATTTGTTGCAGGATACACAATACATGTATTATTTTTAGTTCAACCTAGGAAATTTGTAAAGAGCAAAAACTCTTAAAACTCCAACTGAAACCAATCGTTTGTTCGAGAAGAAATTATAGGTTGCCATTTATAATAATTAGATTAATCCTTGATAACTGTGATTCACTATTTACAAATATTGCTAGAAAGTATACTTCACAATAGGCACTAAACATGCCTGTAAGACCACATTTTTTTTTATTGCCGTATAATTAGCGTATGAAATTCTATAAATTTACTGTATGCGTGTGTAATATAATGAGATTTAGAGAATGGAAACTGAACTGTGATGGATACTCTTACAAAGCAACACCACACCAGGATCTTTTTGATGACAGGGACCACATTTTACTACAAACGAAACAAGAAGAGTGTCGCAACAGGGGCACTCAAATTTCCTGGTATATACTATATGGTATTGTCTGTTAAGTGCCTTCTCATCTTCTAAGATGCCTTCTCCTCTTCTTTGCATTCTGCTTTTCCGCAGTGCTTAGTGTAATGGGTATACAATTTCTTCATTGAAAAAGTTCTGCCACATGATGGTATGATCTGTGTCTATTTTTCTCTTATCCTCTGGGTCTCATGCCTCCAGTCCTGTGGGTGAAACGGTTTTTTGACAAAAAATTAATTTGTTCATATTTTAAGCCATTGTGTCATAGTCGCATGACAATACTGATGTCTCAGTTTTCAGTCGGTTAATTTATTGTGTTCTTTATTTTTCATTGCAGTATTTTTACCATTACGTGGTCTCTACATTAAACCAACTGGGAAATCAGGATTCCATTGAGTAAGGCAAAAAAAATTTCTCTATAACTAAATTTCGTTGCTGCAGGAACGGCTAACTCTGAAAATGCAGTGTGCTGGGTTTTTTTTTCCCGGAATTAAGAGTGACATCACATGACACATCCTATAAATAAAATAAAATATAATAATGGGAAAAATTTTTGGTATCAATACCGATTCCCAGCTCCAAAATGTGTATAATAGCCTCGCTTTTCAGTTTTTCCACTCTCCTGTAAAATTTACAAAAACCGAGTTGGCCGTTTAGAATCCTGCAGCGACCTAATACTGCAGCCACTTATGATACGAATGATTAATTCACTGGTAAAGTCAAGAACATAATAATTATTATATCTTCAGCAGTAAGTACTGACAGGTACCTTGATCTTATTTAAGTCAACCAGTGCACAGACAAAGTAGATAACAGATAGAAAATAAATCAGACAAAAATTTGGCCAAAATACACCAAAAGTTCAGCTCATAATACAATGTCCTCACCTTTCTGCGCTCAACCTTTCAACATGCGAGAAGCTACAATACTCATGGTATCAATGTTCTTCTCAGGCAACCTTTCTTGGCTAGAGATGATAAAAAAACATGATGCTGTAAGTGTAACTAATGAAAACTATACAATATAAATAGTTCTGTGGCATCCTAGAATAAACAAACAGACATTATTCACTACAACATGACAGTATATCATCAAAATAAGGATGACGTGGAAGAAATGCAACTTTCTACATGTACAGGTATTTGGTAGTCAAAAATAATATTGCTGATTCAACAGAATGTCATTAACATTATAACAGACGCTTGCCACTGGTCACTGATAGATTTTGGTAGATATGAAAACTCAGATCACTATCCAGTTGCATATTATTTACTGCCAGGTAGCCTCCAAGCAGTAAAAAGCCCCTATTACACCCTATGAGATTTTAATACGACTTTACTGTGTCCACAAAAACATCAAACAACTGATCAAAACAATCTATATAAAAACAATCTATATAATAAAGCTAGAACAAAAACCCCTAATAGTCCTATGGACTCGGAAACTACACAATGCACCGACCTGAAATTTGGCAAAAAGAATTATGGGATAGCGAACATTGTTCCTATCGCTATACACAAACAAAACCGTTTGTTATTTCTGAGTTAATCGGTAAATGCGTTCTTTGAACGGGGATTACAATAGCAGACTTAATTTATGGATTCAAGACTAAATTCACGAGAGCATTTGATCCGAAATTTACGATCAATAAGATATTGATGTATGTTTCTAATAATAGCCCACTTCCGCCTAAACATGACGTTATCACTTCCTGCGATGTGTTCACTAACAAACAAACTTAACCCGTGCGCCATTAATTTTGACGGATGCTGACGGGATGCGCAGGATGTCAACGCGCAAAGGAAGAGCTGTAAAACTTATCTAAAAACAAACAAACAAACAAAAATAAAATAAAACTGAAACTAATATACCGCGCAGAGCCGGGCAACTCAGCTACATTACTCAATCAATATTTGTACTGCTACTTACAATGTGGAATCACCATCTGAATCCAGATTTCGATAGGCCTAAATCTAGATAGATCTAATCTCGCATTTTACTTCGCTAGGCTAACTCGTAAAATGCCCACTAATCCTAATCTAATCAATCGGATCTAATCATTATTGTTTACACGAAGATTATAAAAAAAACAAAAAACAAAACAACAAATCATTTGCAAAAGAGCCAACTGCGTAGGGCGTAGTCTGCTGTCTTCCGATGTCTGCAAGAGTGGACACATGTTCGAACTCACCTAGTTTTTTGTAAGTTTGATCAATTCAACCTCTTAGAACTAGATTTTCTTTTAAATTTGCAGGCTACATAAATAATATACAAAGGCATGCATTTTTGCTTTGTTTTATAATCAACTAATGCAGATTCCAAATTTATTATTCATTCTTTTAAATACCAGCTAATAATTTTTAAGATTGAAGATTTCATGTCTATAAAAATAAAAAAATCCCTGTATCTAAGGGCGAGTCAAAGCATCCACGATAAAGGAACACAATCTATGTGAACACCGCCCCGATATACGTCAAATATTTTTACCGATATATTTCATTTAAATATAGTTATAACCCATACTTAAATATCGTTTGCAAATAGCATTTCAAGCCTATGAATGGTGATGTTATTCATTTAAAAGCTTACGCCATGGTTTCAATTCAGCGCAAAGACTATATTACCATATATTCTATATTGCTTTGTAAGATCATCCACCAAAGTACGGAACCATTCTCCAAATCTCATAATATTACACATGTATACACTAAAAATATAATATAGCTAGAGGTGACACTAGCGCTACGCAAGTCTCCGCGTGGCGTCGTTGGCAGCTGAAGTAAAGATGGCGACCAACTTACGCTAAGCCTGCCTCGACCAAGACAGTGCGGCTAAAGTAAAGCCAACTTACGGCAAGTGTGCTTCGACCTAGACAGTACGGCTAAAGTAAACAAATCCAAGCCTAAAATGATACCTGTCTTTCAGATTCTTTGAACGGGGATTACAATAGCAGACTTAATTTATGGATTCATTGAATCACGAAAATGTAAAAAATGTAATCGCACCAAAAGAAAGTTTAACACCATAAAAGAGTCTGAATCATAATATTACACACACAAACACATGCTTTTAGAACAGGGACGTCTTATTTAATCTATTTTAAGTACTATCGCCGAAGGCAGCAATTTGTGGATCAACGAAAACATGGATTGCCTGTAAACTTTAGCCAAAAAAGGGTAAACAAACCAGAGTTGATACTGATTCTGTCATTATATTTGTTTGTCTATGGAAGGAACTTGACTTAGTGTCCTAGATCTAGATCATTATAAGTAGTAAAGATAGTTCTCCCGGGCAGAGCTGTCATGAAGTGGGATTTAGCTACTAGGTTGTGTTTTCGAATTCATTTTTGTACTAGTTACTAAATAACGAAATGGTAACTTTTTTGTCATGCCTGCAAGGCCACAAGCACGGATGTATTTACGATATGTTAAAAATATATATGTGACTGTGAAACAATCGAAAAACAATGTCCATAGAAATTCATATTAAGTCTGGAAGTATTCTAGATCTAATGCAAATCTAATTGAGTCTAATTAGATGATCTAAACCAAATCTAAATCAATTCCTTTCATCCTTATAAATCCCCCACTGAAATATTAAGCCTTTAATTATTCTAGATCTAGCTGTATCAACTACGTTAAAATGTCCTCAGGACATTATCTATCATTATACCAAAGGCACTTCAGTAATTCTACAGATCATATAGAAGCTGTAGACATCAAACAATACTTGAAGACCTTACAATTTACCAACTTGCCTAGCTCACTACGGAGACGTAGGCATAGGATTAATGACATTTACATCACTGTCGCACTCATACTTTTAACGACGAATCCTAAATTCAAATGACACTCATACCATCAAAATAAAACCACATGGCATAGGTTTTCTAGAGCTGTGATTCCCAGTCTCACCAAGTAAAGACAGTTAACAAAATTTCATTCCTGGTAAAATCATCCTCTCTAGATTGACCTAGATTGATGGCTTGTATTAAGCCAGGGAAACCAAGAGCTTTGAATATCAATTATAGTAGCATGGCTTCCAATCAACAAGACCAGTCATAATTCCATATTGATTTCTATCTAGTTGAAAACACTGAACCCTGTCACTGTCTGTCTAGCATTAACAAAGTAAGGTCCCCGCCGCTGGCTTAGACCCCTGCAGCAAGATCGGCATGCCTGCTTTATCATTGGTTTTCAATTTAACTGTCTTAGGTGTGACATAGATCAAAATATAATTCCCAACCCCCCTCTCCCCCCCCCCCTTAAATCAAAACTTACATGTCCCTTTTCATCAATGCCTGATATTTAAAGATGGAATCCCTCCAATTCTTTAAGTTTATTTAGATTCTCCTATATTCTTAATGGTCCACGATGTTTTGTTTACTGTTGCGTCTGCTTCCGCTGTCCTGCTAGTCAACGGTCTGCTAATGTCACCCATTGGTTAACCTGACGTCACAAAAGCCCCCTTCCTTGACCTTAATGGCTTGGCCATGGCTTAAGTGGCACATGTTTTTGATTCCATAACTCTAGTGTAAACAATAGAACCTAGTAGTTGGCGCGTGCCATCTCAGTAAGGGAGTTAATACACTTTGGTTTAAAAACTTTTTTTGTAATTAATTTACAAACACACAGGCCTCCATTGTGCTGGCACTCGGTGGGCTTATTTTCTCTCGTGCATGCCATATTCTGCATAAATAAAAAAATGGGTCATGAGGTAATTAAGTGTCTTACCTTGAAGCCTACAATTTTATTTTTTGGGAGGAACTTTGTGGGCGACTAGGTTTTTTTGGAGGGGTAGGTGGGAGGGTTTGAGTTTGATGGAGAGGAGATATTTAGGCGTTGGGAGAATGGGGTGGGAGGGTATGTATCCGCGTCTCCCAGTTTTGTTAGGATTGCTCTGAACTGGCCCATCGGCATTCCCATGTTTGTTGTTGGTATTTACGCTTCAGGAGCATAATCCATGACATCTTGTGCCACTGCGCGACTGGGAGTGAAAATAAAGCTAGGAAACGCTATGGCCAGTGGCTTTGAACGCACAATCGAGATCAACTCATCCGTTAAGTGTCAACACAAGTTTTGCAACGCTTAAATTGAAGAACTCGTTTATCTTAATGTGATTGTAACCACACCGATTCCACAAAGAAGAGTTGCAACATGCCCAACTCAAGTTCATTGCAGAAGGAATTTTCATAATTTTATCTATGAACATGACAAATAATGCAAATAGTGACGTGAAATGTTAAACCATTTTGCAATAATTAGTAATCTTTCATATACAGCCCAGTGGAGCTTTGTGGGCTTCATAGACATCATTCTTGACAGACCCTTCTGAAGCAAAACCTATAACATGAACTGCTTTAAAAAAAAAACAAGACAAAACAGGACACATTGGGCCAGATCATTTTTTTTACTCAATTTGTCCAATTTCTGGGGGAATCCTATGGCTACTGAATCATTACTTGTTGACATTGCACATTGTTGAAAATCATGTTTAAAATATCATGTTTTTTTGTTTTGCCACAGGAGCATGAAAATTTTCAATGATTGAACTGATTATTTTTTTTCTTGCCTAATGAAATCCACTTTGTCCTAGGTTTGATTTACTAAATATGATTTATATGAATGGGAAGCTCATTTTTATTGTTGAAAAGTACTGTCTTACGCACCCACGTGGACTCACGCGTCTGAGACAGATTAGGAAACTCGACGGACAGCCTATCAGTGTGCTCCTTCATTTCATTTGATGCCAGTTTGGCCAGAGATCCAACAGAGATTATTTTGTATGAAGTTCATATTGGAAAACGGTTTCAAGGCCTGTAGACAGGACAGCGAAAAGAAGCACGAACTGGACTGCATTAATTTCCGTGGTATAGAGACTGAGTGTCTGCACTAAAGAATGAGGTTACTCCTACCTAATCATTGTCTTAGGAGCCCTGTAAAAAAGGCTTGGAGTCAGGGTAATAAATACTGATTACCTCTCTAAACACTTGTTTGTAAGTTTCTGGGACGGTGTTGTTCTTCGGACATGCGAAATTTGGTTTATGTGTAATGGGATGGGATTTAACCAACTCTCATCACCGTGGTGGTTGCTCACGATCTTACAAAGCAGGGTGACAGGGACCACATTTTATTACAATAAAAAAAAACAAGAAAAATTATGTAGCCCAGCAATGATTGGGTATGGAAACACATTATAGTAGTACGTATGCACACATAATCACCAGCATACCGCTCACGCAGGCACCGACACGTCACCCTACTAGGTAGCTTCTAACAATGTTATGTTACGTAAACAATTTTACTTATAATAACTTACTGTAGAACTAAAGATGAAATCAAGCTACCCACACCTGGAAACAGAATTATAATCACACTATCAAAATATAAGAGCTTATAACAATGCGCTAGCCATGGCAAACATTACAAAGAGCCAACTCTTTGAACACACCCTTTTTTAGCCATGGGCAATTTACCATATCGCAATCTCATTCACACGTGCTACCCACATTCATCATTACGCACAAAACAACTATCGCTCTTATAATACGTGTCTGAGCACACTCAGTCTAGAAACGAGAAGCAGTAGATCTAAATACCGAAGAGCACAAAATAAGACATAACCGAACATTGATTTCACCAGTTCCTAGACAGTCAGAACTGCATGTTTAAAGCTTCTTCTTGTTCCAGACAAGATTCTCCAGACACCTCTCAAATTTGAGTGAACAGCCTATGAGTGATGACGCTGTGACCGTTGACTAAACGGAAACACGCATTTTATGAGGCACCCAACTAATTGTGTTCGGGAATTCCAGCTCGTGACACCGCCACATATGTCAAAAATGGGCAAAAAGAAAAGGTTGTATGTTGCAAAGCCCCGCGTGAGAAATAAAACCCCAACAATAATCATAGAAGTTTTTCTGTGGTTTTTATGATATTTCGCCACCTGTCTTAGGCTTGGTGGGATGGCAGGAAATGGGTCATTT
Source organism: Onchidella celtica (assembly GCA_963931925.1). Classification (NCBI taxonomy): domain Eukaryota; kingdom Metazoa; phylum Mollusca; class Gastropoda; order Systellommatophora; family Onchidiidae; genus Onchidella; species Onchidella celtica. Next base: position 21,425,164 of record OZ007581.1, on the reverse strand, counting down.
CTCACCTCATATGGTTGGATTTCGGGATTCGCCAGCAAAGACTGAATGCGAAGCAAAAAAAGCAAGGGTAACACCTTAAAGATACTGAATGTATTGCATGTCTGGTTGAAAACTAAATTGTAAACGGATATCATCATTTTTAATCCCTACTGAAGAGAGAGTTTCTGTCAGATATATGGACGCTTCATTTGGCTCCACATACAGAAAGGTGTGGAAATGATTCATCCCTTTGTGGTGGCTAGTGCACAGGGTCTAGCATTTCAAGGCATGATGGTTCAGCTGATCCACAGACGATACAACCGTAGTCTGGTTTGGATCTGATCACGTAGAGTTGCAACATGGATTTCATTGAATTTTTATGATATTGTAGCTAAATCTAATGTGTAGAAAAATTGGACTTTCTGATGACATAAAAAATGTAGCATCCGACTCCGAGACATCGAACCCTGAGACGCATCAGTTTGTCATATATTTAGTCCATCGACTTGCTCGCATATCGTCGTCGTCAACAGTTCGCACCACAATTCGTCTTCACAATAAAGGGTAAACACTGAAATTATAAATTCATTGTTGATTCTTTAAATTTCTAAAAGTTTTGGTTCCCACAACAAACTTCAAGATGCTATGAAACAGAGGCAATAACAACAGCACCGAACTGATGAACACAAGGCCTACCAAATCTAGGCTCCACACCTGCTGCAATATAAAATTTTATAATTTTTTCGTTTGTGTGCTATGAACTTGACCAGGGGAGTGTGGCTTTAGTTTTTTTAGGCTTTGCTGTTAGTCATATCACATGAAGATCCCAGTTGTCAGTGTTAGAAGTCTAGTTAGTTTTGCTTTTATTCTTGTTTCAGAAAATATAAAGAATTTACCTTCGTGATTGCATTTGTGCATCCAGTGTTGCAATTAATGGTTCCCTTGCAGCTATTTCCATTATGCGTAAAGAAACTAGTATTAAATGTTTCGTTGATTTCATAATTTTCAGCGGTGAATTTTTCATTAAGTGTGGTCTTAAACTTTTGCTAAATATTCATATTTCCTGTTTTATCATCTCTCTGAAGATTTCCTTTTCCCACTGCAAAGATGAATATGTGTAGGGCATATTTTATAGCATGTAAATTTTCATTTGATTAAGACAAAAGCTGTAATTAATGTACATTGGTTATTGGTTATGTAATATATATCTTGAGCCTGCAGAAGAAACCAGGTTCTCCGCGAGTAAAATGACTCTGTCAGTGGATATTACAACTGATTTTTTAATGTTGCATAATAAATGTGTCTGAAAATCATAGTTTATGGTCAGCATTCAATTCTGTAACCATAGGAATGCTGGCAGCTTTTGATTACAACTTATTTCTTTATGCTCAGAATATAGTTTCTGAAAAAACATTCTCTTTGTAAGGAACGAAGTGTGCTTCAATGTCAATAATTTGATTCCTGTACAGTACGTCTTTATGTGTCTTGACAGCATTCTCGGCAAACTGTGAATAGTGTTGCATTAGTACAAGTGACATTTCAAGACTAGCAAATGATGGCTGCCAAGTGTTTTTTTCTGTGAAATAAGATGAAATCAAATGAAATTCACCAAAATTATCTAGATCTAGATAGTTTCGTGTGTGTAGTTTAACCTCAGTAAGAAGCTCAGATCTAGAGAGTAGATTTAAAGCTCTGCAAATTTTCTTCCACGTGTGTGTAGTTTAACCTCAGCAAGAAGCTCAGATCTAGAGTAGAGAGTAGATTTAAAGCTCTGCAAACTTTCTTCCACGAGTTTACCTTTCTTTTTATTGGCTTAGATCTAGCAAATAAAGTACATTGACATTGTGAAAATTAATCGTCTTGGAATGTCCTGAAATAAAATTTGCCTCATCATGCCCTGCTCAAAAAAACGTTCATCGTTAACTAGCAGAACTACTTGACAGTTACGAAAGAGAGAGCAAACTAGAATTGTCAGAGATGTAGGAAATAATGACATTGAGAATGAAACAACTGTAGAAGTAGATCTAGAAGATGCGGATAGAATAGGAGTGGCAACTCAAGCTCATGATGAAACACCGTTACAACCTATCATTAATCAAGCCATTCTGCATGGAGACGATGATGATACAAATCAAATTCAAAGAGAACCTGCTAGAGCACGACGAAGAAAAAAAGGTTATGTTGGGTGTGGACGACAAGTAGACAGTGAAAATTTTGATGAGAACATTCATCGTGTAATAGAACAACACAACGGTGGGCAAATGGCTGTCATCTGTGAACATTGTCGTGCGTTACGATGGTCGTCAGAGCGCTCTTCTTTTTGCTGCGGAAATGGAAAAGTTGTGATTGAATTTCCTCCACCACCACCACCAGTTTTGATGACGTATCATAATGTCAACTCACATGTTTATCAAAATATAAGAGCTTATAACAATGCGCTAGCCATGGCAAACATTACAAAGAGCCAACTCTTTGAACACACTCTTTTTTAGCCATGGGCAGTTATACGTCGCTCTGAGTAGAGTTGGAACAATCTGAGAGTGCATGCACAACAATTTCCTGACCATCCCGGAGTATATACAGACAACATTGTTTACAGTGAGATTCTCCGCAACTGATGTGGTAAGTGATGTTTGTACCTTTTATTATATGACGCTAGCTCCTTTATAGGCCTAATATGATTCCAACATGGCTATTTACATCAGATCATTTCTTCACTCCACTATACCTTTTTTTTCATCTTCTCAAAAACAAAAAAACAACAACCAAAAAACCCCACTACATTTTGTACTTAACTCACTCTTTTCCAGGAGATATTTGTGCGGCTTATTATACACTAACATTTTTTTTTTCAGTTCATATATTTGCGTCTTTTTTTTTTTTTTTTTCATTATATGTGGTATTTCGTTATAGCTTTTTAGGTACTCAACTAACAAGTTTTTGTCACCGTGTCCGTTCGTAGAACGGGTATACTTGCTAGTAATAATAATAATAAGAGCATTTATATAGCGCCTTTCGCCGAGGCCTCAAGGCGCTTAACATTGTCCACCATACGCGCACACACACATACTAAAGAACGGTCACACTCACACAAATCATTTATCTAAATATTTTTTAAACAGGTGAGGTTTTAGTTGTTTTTTAAAACTCTCTAAACTGCATGCTGATCTCAGGGAATTTGGTAGTGAGTTCCGTAATGCAGGTCCAATTTTACTAAATGACCTGTCGCCTTTACAAGCTTAAACTCATCAAAACAGTTAAAATAGTCATTACTGGACTCAGATGTACATGAGTCATCGTCTAGACCACTCCTGATCCTAGAAATTTTGTTAATAAAATACTGCCCAAATGTGTCAGGGAGGCTTGCTGTTGCTATTGTATAGGGCAAAGATGGTAGAAGATTTTCCTTTCATGTCATTAGTGACACTAAAAAGTGCTTTTGAACTTGTACATTTTAAAATTTTGGCATTAAAATAATTTTTTCTCTCTTTTGAGATAAGTTCTTTTACATTGTTAGATTTCTTTGTGTACAGTCAATTTGGTTTTTCTCCATTTTCTCTCTGCTGCCCGACGCTGTTTTTTGGCTTCCTTTATTTCGAGTGTGTACCATGGAGCAGATGTTCTTTGACTAATAGTCCGACTTCTCAGTGGTGAGCTGGTTGTTGTAGAAGCTTGCTAAATCAGTTGTTGGAATACAGTTCAGACAATACTTGAAGACCTAATAATCTACAAGCTTGCCCAGCTCTCTACGGAGACGTAGGCATAAGATTAATGACTTTTACATCACTGTCGCATTCACACTGTTAACGACAAATCCTACAGGTAGGATAGTACATTCAAATGACACTAATACCATCAAAATAAAACTTCACTTGGCATAAGTCTTCTAGAGCTGTGATGAGCTGTCTCACCATGTCCAACCCTCTTAGTGCTCACTAAAAAATTGAAAAATTTCTGACTCATTCTGGTCACTAATTTTGGTCAGCAAAATCAGTAAAAATCGCCACAAAACGTAACCAAACAACAACTACTTTCATTGTCGGCTGTACTTCCTGGAAACCAAGCGGATGTGCCAGATTTTTTATTTGGCTTCTCAGACAAAATAAATTTAACCGCACATATAGAGAGCCACGATCAATCGTCGGTACCTATTTACCGCGAAACCCCACGAAACCCCACGAAACTCCGCAAAACCTCACGAACTAGAATCTAGATCTAGTGATCTTATTTTTGTGTTATTTATATCCAAATTTTTAAAGACGATAGTATTATGTGAGAGTGTTTTTTCCAGTAATTTATCTGCAAATTGCGGAAATGCCTGCTTTATATTGTATTCAAAAATTAATGACGCGCTCTTCCCAAGTTTTTCTTGTATTTGTTCCCATGTGGGGAAAGTTCCATTGTCCATTGACCAGCAGGACATCTACATGACTGATACCTGCTGATGCCCAGCTAATGAAAAACAAAACTTTAAATTTGTACATCAAGTCTCGGTTAGGCCATAAATATGTACTTACTTGCTCTCGGACTACATTTTTAGTATTCTTATGTTGTAATTACTTTTTTCCAAAAATTAGATGGTATGTTGTCCTGTGTTGCCACGTCCTTCTCGGATTTAACATTTGCCTTAAAAATATTAATACCATCGAGCTTTTTCAGAAAAAAGGGTTCGAAGATCTTTCCAGGCTGCACCTCCGTCTTGGCCCAGCCGTATTGCCCATTCAATATAGAAACTGTCTTGCAGGTTTTTCAAGTTTATCATTTTTAAACCTCCTTTGTCTTCCGGATGTGCACATTGTGTTTCGTTTTATCTTTTCGAGATCACAGCACATACGAAAACTTATTGTAGAAGAAGACTACACTCCACCACATATTCTGGCATTTTGGAAAAAGAAACTCAAAATAGAAATCGACGAACAGTACTGGACAATGGCGAAAAATATATGCTCAGAAAGCCGATTAAAAGTTCTGCAATGGAAAATATTACATAATATTTATCCAACGTCCATACTCCTCCATAAAATGAATATTAGAGACAGTGAGCTGTACTCACACTGCAACTGTAGGGAGAAGGATTATATTGAACACTTTTTTGTGGCCTGCCACGCGGTCAAACCCGTCTGGAATGAAGTTGTATGTATAATTAATGCATGGATAGGAAGAAAGATAGAACTGAACATAACAGACATTTTGCTAGGCATAATAAAGAAGGAGCAAGACATAGAACAAACAATGCTAGACAAGCTGAATCATCTTATTTTAATTTCAAAAATGTGTATAAGCAAATTTAAATACGGAAAAAGCCATAATCTTATAGCTGTCATTTGAGAAAAATTATTTGAAAGGACATGAAAGCATATCGTGCACGCATTTAAAACGACAGCAGATGCTCAACAAAGCATAAAGAGACGATAAAATAAACAACAAAACAATGGTGCATTTTAAGGCGTGAGTAAGAGAGAGTGAATGAAATTAGAACAATGTGAGTGAAAGAAAAATTAAAAAAAAAAAAGTAGCATAAAAAAAAAAGGGCAATGACGAAAGACGAAAAATCGGATGCGAAAAATTGGTATGCTAAGGTGCATGAATGAAAGTAATTTCATATCTTACCAACTTTACTCAAGGTTGATATTTTTACTATATTTAAATTACCGAACGTGTCATTTAAAATCATCTTTTTCTTTGTTTCTTTTTTTAATTATTATTCTCATCTTTATATTTGAATCGCATAAAGGTTAATATTCCGATACGTATAAATGTTATTCCTTTGCCATTTATACATTGTCTGTATACAGTACAGAAAATGTCTACGTTTTATTAATTTATATCCCGATTTTTCCACGATACATTATTTAGATCTTTATATGTTATAGGCTCACTGAGAACATGATTAATTAAGGAAATGGACCATCTGCCCGCAACGAACTAATAAACCGTCAGCTGTTAAAGAATTGACCCAAGTTAGGGTTCAAGAACAGCCGACAACACAGAGTTCAGTTGACAGAAAGCTGGTCAGAAGATAGAAGGGCTCAGCTATTTATCCTTTATTTATATGTTTAACTATTTAATGATGTATCCATTTACTTATGTTAATTAATTTAGTTATCTATTTACCTATCTATTTATTGATTAACTTTCATACTCATTTACCTATTTATTTATTCTTATCCACTTTATTTATTCATTCATCTATCTCTATATATCGCATTTCAATCTGAGCCAAAAAAAAAAAAAATTCTCTGCAAAAATCTAGATCCAGATTGTAGATCTCGGCTTTCTTGATGTAGGCTCGGTAGTCAAATTCCTACGCCCGTTGATAAATCTTACGTGACCTCCCCAAAGAGGAATAGGTTTTTGACCTTTCTAGGCCACCTTTAAAATATATAAAAATTCAAACTTTTTCAAAAAAATAAAAAAATTTTCCAAGAGTCTTCTTCGAACCAGCGAAGTTGCAATTCTATCAAATTAATCCCTTTCTAGGCCATCTTTAAAATATATAAAAATTCACCCTCTATTAACACATAAAAATTAAGCTTTTTCAAAAAAAAAAAAAAGTTTTAAACTCCCTAAAACTCTCTCACCATGAACTCCCGAGTTCCACCAGATCGATATGGAGACATTTTGAATTATTTTGTGTGAATATTCTTTATTTGTCTGGCGACCAGTCAAAATGAGACGTAAGTCGCTGGTCTGGAACGGAGGAATCGGGAGATAAACATAATGGAGGAGTCAGATATCGAATTTTTTTTTATTCTCGAAATGAAAAGTACAATCATTTCTGAACAAGAAAATGTTAATCTTGTTGGAGAATTATGACTATAAATTGGTTAAATTAAGGTTTTCCTGAGGTAAGTATGACTCAGAGTGTTGCCAAACTGTTCAGTTTTGCCGTCATTTTGACTTATTTGAATCAACTGTATTCGATATTCATATATCCGCTACCCAAACACAACGGGTATCGTTGGAAACCTTATTTACTGTACTTTCATCTCATTGGCTTTGTTAAAGAGCCAAGTTCAAATCCAGCCAATGGAAAACGATTTTATAGCGTAAACAAAAAGCAGGGGTCTGGGTCTTTGCCCTAGCAACGCGATCTTTGATTGGCTAGATCGTGTCACATGACCAAAAAGAGTTCCAATCTTTTTCGTTTTGACCACTTCCGCTCCACTGTTTCGGGTTCGTTTTCACCCACATTCAGTCATTTCATTCATTGCGACACGACTTATTTTATACGCTCTTACTCATTTTATTGGATTTGATCATGGCCTCACGCGAGGAGACAATAGCCAAACTGTTGACTTCATCAGTCAGCGCCAACATTGGGAATGAGGACAATATTCAGAGTCTTATTGAAGACTATTTCATCAGCGAGGACGATGTTGTCTTATCTGATCCAGAGCCAGACAGCGACGGTGAATGTGATTGTGACGATGATGAAGTTCTAGACCCCAAGAACCGGCCAAAATGTGAAGATGTCGGTCCACTTTCATGTTCATGGTTGTGTAAGTACATGATTGTATTCTTTATCAGTTTTGTTTCTTCCAAGCAGTACATGTATTATTATTAGATCTCAAAGACATTAGCCTGATTATCTCAATAAATTGATACTCATCAACATGTATGAGGGGGTATTATAGCAAGGAGATTCACATTATCATGAGTGAAGAAAAGAAGTGTTTTCTAGTTTCTCTTGATCATGTCTCTAGTAATGGATTGAAATCCATTATGATTTATTTAATGTACAGTGTGTCAGGACAGATGTCATCAATACTATTTTAAACTATTTATTTTTAATCTCAAAATGGCCGAAAGAAAAAAAAATGCAAAAAAAAATAAATTTTTAGCGAATAGCTTTTTATTTGTAAAAAGAGCAAAGCAACCTGAACAAGTTTCATAAAAGAAACAGAAGAAATAAATTCAGTGCAGAGAAAGGTAATACATTTTAAAACTGGCGTATTGCCTTGTCATTAATTGAGGGAAGGAAAAGATGCAGACAAGTAAGAAAAGATAAAGTCAACAAATGAGGGCAGCTAGCACATCATTGAATTTAACATGAAACCTGAGAATGTCAGTAGCTATGAGTGCCATATTACCATGCAAATTGCATCTTTCCCTGTTGTAACGTTGTAGATTTTGATACCTCCTCAGGATATCGACAAACAAACTGGATGCAATTAAAAAGCACATACTGGAATTTGGAGCAGTACCCAGACAATTGAAAAGTGGAGGTCGAAACAAACGTGCATTCACTCATATTGATGTGGACCGTATTGTGACATTCCTGCACTCTTATGCAGAGACACATGCTCTTGTCATGCCTGGTAGGATCCGCTCCATCAGCAGGACAGACTTGAAACTCCTGCCTTCAAGTCACACAAAGGATTTTGTGCACAAACAGTACAAAGAAGCCCAGACACAATCAGGTAATAGTTGTAATGTCTTTGATTGTAATTGAATAGACATTGTTTATAATCTCGGAAATAATGAAATGAACTGTATGAATGATCAGTGAATCAGAAGACGCTTTTCAATTTTCTATCTTTAAAACATCTTTAAAAATTAAATTCAGAATTAAAACATGAACACAGCGTCCTTTTCTTTATTCCATCCTTCAACCCAAACCCTATTCCCCCAGAAAGAAGAAAGATATATAATTATAAAATTATTTTTAAAAAAAGAAAACTCGAGAGCAGACTTTTTATTGGTTCAAATTTTCTCCCCCCCCCCCCCCCCCCCCCAACATTCATAATCTTATAGAACTTAAACTTAAATTCATCCACTGAACTGGGATGATAATGACGTATCAGAAGAGTTAGGTATATTATGTATGATCTTAAATTCTTTTGTCTTCTCTTCCCTCCCCCCCCCCCCCTTCTAATTTTCCAATGACAGGACATTATGCAGTAAGCTTGAGTTCCTTCAAGCGAGAGTGGAGGAGATATTGCCCTGAAATTTACGTGACAAGGCCGATGACAGACTTCTGCTGGGTATGCCAGAACAACAATAATAAAATTCAGAGGTCAACAGGCATGTCGACAGAAGTTAAGGGCGCCCTTGTGGAACGACAGCAGCAGCACCTTTTTGAGGTCACACGAGAGAGGTCGTATTACAATTCTCTTGTGGAGGATGCCAAGCGTGTTGCTGGGGAATCTAGGATGAGTGCATTGTAGGCATCCACACCAAACAGCAGAGCGATAGAAATGCACTATAGTTTCGACTATGCTCAACAGGTGCACCTCCCCAGCAACCCACTCCAGCCAGGGCCTCTCTACTTTTTGGTACCACGAAAGTGTGGTATTTTTGGTGTCTGCTGTGAGGCCATCCCACAGCAAGTAAACTTTTTAATAGATGAGGGGATGTGCTCCAGCAAGGGCAGCAATGCTGTCATCTCCTATCTAGATTTTTTTTTCAATAACTATGGCCTCGGGGAACAGATCGTCCACCTCCACTGTGATAACTGTGCGGGGCAGAACAAAAACCAGCATGTTCTGCACTACCTTGCTTGGAGGGTGATGACTGGCCAACACAGGGAAATCAATTTGCATTTTATGCTGCCTGGTCACACCAAGTTTGCACCTGACTGGTGTTTTGGGCTGTTAAAAAAGAAGTTTCGAATCAGCCGTCTCCAGCCTGCAAGAGATGAGCGAAGTTGTCAACAGCAGCACACACAGGGGCATCAATTATGCACAGCTTGTTGGAGACGAGGCTGGCAACGTCCTTGTGCCAAGCTACAATTGGCACACCTTTTTCTCCAAATCGGGCAGACCACTTCCTGGGATTAAAAGTCTACAGCATTTCCGATTTGTTCGGACAAAGCCAGGAGTGGTTGTAGCCAAAGAAGCTTTGGATGGAGTTGAGGTGGAGAGAGTGGTGCTCACTCTCCAGCCCGAGCAACCCAGACCAGATGCCATCCCACCTCCTGGACTGCCAAGGGTGAGACCGGAATATCTATTCCATCATATAAGACAATTCGTCAAGGAGGAGTGGCAGGACGTGGTGTGCCCTCGGCCGCAATAAATTTTTGTCTGTATTACCTTTAAATTGCAGTGGTAGTGATACCATGAAAACGGTTCCTGATTGTTGTTCATTGTAAATAATATTATATTTAACTTGCACTGGTGGTATACATTAACTTGAAACTACTGTCTTATTTCAATGATCTTTAACTGACGCTGGTGGTGAGAATGTGAATTCTTGGATTTTGGAGTTTGTAATTACTGCTGTGTACTTCCTGAGGTGTTTTTCATTGAGGGGTAAGTTGGATCTACTTTTATTACTTAAGTTCTGCAAGTAGTACTTTGTTTCCTACATCTGCCTCTTTTAGTTTTAGGGTTTCATTGTTCCCCCTTCCCTTTTCCCTTGCACTAATCTTCCACCTTTCTTCCTCTTCCTGCATTATTTGCATTGTGTGTTGACAAAACTGCTATCCCTTTTAGCATTTTTTGTTTTTTAAATTTACTCTATATTGGATCATTGTTTTATCATAACTACTATAGTTCACTACTACCAAGGTGGTCTGTATCCTCAATTTTTTTCCTCAATTTTACCATTAGAAAATGGATGGACAGGGGGAAGGGGTACTCTAAATTCTGCATTGCTTTTTAAGATATAAATGATGATTTCTACTGCCAATGCTGAAAATCAGTTAGTAAATATATTACTTTAGCAGTTCAACTTCAAATTTCACACTTTTATGCATGGTTGCTAAGGAAAAACCTGGTCTGAACATGCCCGACCTTTAATCGCGATTTTCTCGGAATTTCCGCCATTGCATGGAGGCCACCCCCCGTCTCTTTAAACTGCTATATCTCGGGCTACAATTAAGCTAGCTCAAAAATTTTTTCATCACTTGAAAGTACAATAAATAAGCTTTCCTATGACACCAAAAGCTCAGTTACAGTAAAAATCGACAAACGTCTCATTTTGACTGGTCGCGAGACATTTGTAGTTTTTCATTTTCTTTCCTTTTAAAAATGGATATAACAAATATTACTTGGAATGATAATTTAACAAATAGAAAAAATAATCCTTTGTTATCTAAAAGTATAAGAGGAATTATAGTAGGAAAAAGCGGATGTGGAAAAAGTAATCTATTATTGAATCTACTTTTAAAAGACCTGGCTTGATTATAATAGTTTGTATGTTTTTGGAAAATCTTTACTTCAACCTGAATACAAGATTGTAAAAACAGGTTTTGAACACAATGTACCTAAGGATGTTACATTTAAATTATTCAATCAAAAAGATTATTGTATAAAAAAAATAATATTTCTCCTTGTCAATTTTTAGAAGAATTTGGAAATCAAGATACACATAATATAAATCCGAATAATTGCCAATTTTACAAAAATACCGAAGATGTTCCAGATTCAAATGAGTTAAATTCAGAAAATAAGAATTTAATAATATTTGATGATATTTTATTGGAGAAACAAAACAAATGCGAAGATTATAAATTGTAGAGGAAGGCATAACAATGTTGATTATTTCTATTTATCTCAAAATTATTTTAAATTACCGAGACGTCTCAAACATTAAGAGAAAAAACAAATTTTCTATGTTTATTTAAACAAGACTTGAAAAATCTTCAACATATTTATAATGACCATGTAAGTAACGATATGACACTAGAAGATTTTCAAAAACTCTGTAAAAAATGTTGGGAAAAACCTTACAGATTTCTGGTAATTGATAATTCTAGTGATCTAAAAATGGATGAGCATGATCGGAGCTTCGATATGTTAAGAGAAATTGCTAAAAACACAAGATCAAAATTTTCACAGTAAATTGTTGTTAGTAATAATAAAACCACTTTTACGACAGTGTTTATGCCTCCTTTAGAATTAGACAGGGATAAACATTATGAAATCGCCTTAGTTAATTTAGAAACTTACTATTCTTTCCCCAATGTCAGTGAGGAAAATAATATGATTGAGTTTTATGATGGTTCAACTTGGAAAAAAGTGTATATACCAACAGGCGCTTATGAAATTAAATCTTTAAACACTGCAATTCAAAACCTGATTGGTGACGCTATAAAAATCGAACCAAATAATCAAACTTTAAAACCTGTTATAAAAATCAAACAAGATTATAAAGTAAGTTTGAAAGAAAACAATACCTTAGCTGATTTATTAGGATTTCATCATGAAATATATGAATCGGGAACTCATGAATCTGAAAACATTGTAAACATTCTTAGCGTTAATAGTATTCTAGTTCATTTGAATATTATAAACGGAAGTATAGTTAATGGTACACCCGTTCCGGTTATTTATTCTTTTTTCCCAAATATATCTCCGGGATATAAAATAGTTGAAAAACCTAAAAATCTTGTTTTTCTGCCGATAGCTATGAAAACGAAAAATAACTTAGAGGTTAAAATTACAGATCAAAATGATAAACCTTTAAATTTAAGAGGAGAAACTGTCGTCATAAGATTTCATATTAGAGAAATTTGATCATTTAAAATGGCACTATCCAATTTTGATATTTAAAAGCTGTTAAGAAATTAAAAATTCCTAATTTTAGAGGTGTGTTTTTAAGAACTGAATTACCTGAAAAACCGAGAAGAAAAGAATGTGGAATACTGAACTTAGGTGACGGAACGAAAGGAGGAACTCATTGGGTCTCTTGGTATTGTGACAAAGTCATTAAAATTTATTTTGACAGTTATGGAATTCAACCTCCTTTAGAAATAATCAAATATCTTAGAGAGAGAAAAGGAGATATTCAATATTCTACTAATCAAGTACAAGATCCTAACACAGTAATTTGTGGGCATTTGTGTTTGTATGTTTTAAAAGAATTATCAGAAGGAAAAAGTTTTCAAGAAATTATTAATAGTTCGTATTAAGAAAGCCTATATAAATTTTTTTTCTTCAAAAATGGTGGATAAGTTCGGTGGAGACATTTCATCAACAACTATTATTCCATTTCATAGGTATGCAACCAATCTAGATGATTTAGAAAATGAAGAAGGTTTTAATGAAAATGGAAAGAAAGATTCTATATATTGTTTCAAATTAAATGAAGGTATATATGTTAGAAATGAAATTGTAGATACCCCACCTCCTAAATTTATAAGTGAAGTAAAAGATAAACCAGTGAATCTTATAAATGTTGATGGAAAACTTAAAGTTATACCAGCCAAACACGAATGGGATGTTGATATTCAATTAAGAAGTGATAAAGTATCAACTAAAGGAAATAACCAAATATTACTAAAAGTTTACAACTCTGGTCGAATTATAGGAAGTTTGGTTCCACTTCCTAGATATAGAGAGACAACAGTTTTAAAACGCTATGATGAGGAATATTATCTTTCAAATGTTAAGGATGAGCTACGCACCATTCTAACTTTTAATTGTGAATTTGAGAATGAAAAAAAGATTCTTGAAGAATTTCCGATAGGTTCAACTTTAATTATTGAAGGTAAAGTTTTAGAATCTTTTGATGACAAATTAGAAATTATGGATGGATTACAAATAAGTTATTCGGAAAATAATTCAAAAGATTTTCGAATAATTGTAAAAAAACAAAAAGATGATTACAAAATCCGAAATAATCTTAATGAATTGACAACCGAAAAAACAGATGGTGATGTTAGTTTTAAAAATATTCTCATTTACAAAGAGTTAACGATTCATCGGATAAGATTTACACAATTACCAGTAACTTTAGATGAAATAAATTATTTGTAAAAAATGGATACTACGAAAATTACTCCACTTAATAGCAATGCAGTTAACTTAGAAGATTTAGAAAATGTTGATGGTTTTTTATCTATTGGAGAACTAAACAGTTTATATTGCTTTCAATTAAATAAAAATGGAATATAGTAGAGTTGAATTTCCTAAAAAAACCCGAATGGGATATTGATATTAAACCAGTTAATGGCGAAAACGTAATTACATATAAAAATACTGGTTTAATGGAAGTAACACCTAAATTTCTACAAATGGGTTTTGAAAGAAATAATGGAAAAGGTTATTTTGTTTATAAAAAATCTGAAGATTATTCTGAATTAACAAAGAATAGTAATTTTTTTAGACTTTTTAGAATATCAAGATAAAAACCTTTTTTAAATAACTTGGAAAGTTCAGTTATAATTCTAGATATGTTAAAAGAAAATGAAGAATATATAAGATTTATAAAAAGAAAACCTTTGCATAGAAGTAAAGAGACATTAGGGCTACTTTTTTTAGCTTTTAGTAAAAAAGCTGCAATTAGTAGAATACGATTTAGTGTTGCACCTGTTACAGATGCTCAAATTAGATACTATTAAAATGGAAGACATTTTGGAAATTAAAGATTTTAAAGTAGATGAAAGTATTGAAAAATATGAATACCATGAATACAATCCAACTACCGGTACAAATTTAAACAGCGGAGTAGAAATTATAATAAATATTGAATTGCAAGATATGTTTACTCATCCAAGTGAAAGCTATATAATAATTGAAGGTAGACTTACAAAAACAGATGGAACATTATATGCTGCTGATGATAAAATAACTCTATGTAATAATGGCATAATGTATTTGTTTAATTTTATAAAATATCAGTTATCAGGACAAGAAATTGAAAACTTACATCACCCAGGACGAGGAACAACAATGTTAGGATTGCTCAAGTATCCTCAACGATTTAATTCATTGTGGATAAAAGATACTAACAACCAAATTAATAATAATGGTTTTGATACGAGACAAAAGATATTGCTAAAATATCCTGATCCTAAAGGAACATTTTCCTTTCTAATTCCTCTGAAACATATTTTCGGTTTCGCAGAGGATTATGATAAGATTCTTTATGGATTTACTCAACAACTTACTCAAATATTGCAAATTTATAAAGATGATAAAGCTGCCGAAGGAAAAGTTACTCTTGATAAAATCTCTTGGTATGTTCCACATGTTTTACCAGCAGATCAACAAAAGTTTGAATTATATAAAATTATTGAATCAAAAGCAAAATTAAATGTTGGTTATAGAAGTAGACACTGTGATTCAATAACAGTTTCTATATGAACCCAGTTTTCATGGAGGTTATCTGTAAAAGCTTCTCCCGAAAAACCTAGGTGGATCATAATAGCTTTTCAAACAAAAAGTAGATCTGATCAAAAAGAAAATGCAGCGATATTCAATAATCTGGATGTGAGAAATATTAATGTTCAATTAAATTCTAGGCGTTATCCAGAATCTGATTATCAACTATCATTCCCTAAGTTTCAAGTCTCTAGAGTATATAATGATGCTGCATCATTTAGATCAAAATTTTATGATATAGATGAATATAGCAATCCAACTATTACCACTATTGATTATCAAACGCTTTATCCGTTATTTGTATTTGATGTTTCAAAACAAAGTGAAAGGTTAAAAAATAGCATAACTGATATAATGGTTAAGGCTACATTTAATAAAAATGTTCCTGCAGATACCACAGCTTATGCTTTAGTTATTTCTCATAAAATAATTTCATTTCAATCTGATGGAAGGAATATGGCAGTTATACAAAATTAACATTCTCTACCAGTTCATGTACAATATTTGTCAGAATATGGAAGAGTTTTAATACCATCATCAAGTATAATTGATGGAAGGAATATGGCAGTTATTCAAAGCTAATCGACGGAGTCGAAGCTAACGAAGTTATACAAATTTAACATTCTCTACCATTTCATATACAATATTAGTGTGCTTATAAGAATATGGAAGAGTTTTAATACCATCATCCTATACCGTTTATCATCATAAGGACTTAGAGCTTTCTTATTTATTTCTTTTATGTACATTTCATGTTTATCAGAATTTAGCACATTCATCTTTTTATAATTAATTTCATTATTATATTTAATAATTTTTGTAATCTTCAAATGTAACATCTTTTTTAATTGTTGTTTTTGAAATACCTTTTAATTTTTTACACGCTTGTTCATCATCAACTTTATATGTATATGCTTTACTTCTAAGAAAAACTATTTCACTCATAACTTTACCATTTAATTCATCTTTGAATTTATTAATAACTTTTTTATTTTTAGTTGAATGAAGAAAATGATTTTTTGGATAATCACTTGTATCTAAATCATCTATTGTTTTTTTCATATCTTCATAAACATCTTCAGTTCTGATATTAAGAAAGTATGAATCTGTATCAAATCCAACAACTTCATTAGATTTCCACAGTTCATTAACAACATTGTAATAAAATTGATACATAACCAGTTTTGAATACTCAAGAACACACATTCCGAGATAAATCGGTTTATTAAATTTTATTGATGTTATATTATTAGCAATGCCAATTAGGTTTTCATTAAAAATAATTGATTCCTTAAAATTAGGTTTACTTATTAATTTTGTTACTTGTTCTTCATCTGATAATAGTTTTAACTCAATTCGATCTCTTATGTTTTCAAGAGTTTTCCCATAAAATGCATTATTCATTAATTTCCAAAGATTCTTTTCAAAGTCTGATTTTGACTTAGTTCTTTCATTGGTATTAAAATCAATGTATTCTTTTAACCAAGGTCTTTCTTTAAAAGAAATTATTCTATGAACTTTAGAAATTTCTAATCCAACTTGGATTTAAAACATTCTAATAATTTGTAATGTATAGTATAATTCATTTTATTTTTAAAATTTAGTATTCGTTTTTCTACATTTCCTACTTTTTTGTTTTCTAATTGTAAATAGTATTTTTGCAAATCGCTTAAATCGTCTTGATTTATTTTTAGTTTCTCTGGAGCTAAAGGAAATCTTTTGGTGTTTACTTTTACATTAACTGTGTAATCAAGATCACATTCGATAATGTATCCTCTTCCTTCAGGAACCTCCTTTAGGAATGTTTCATCCTCCCATTTAAAATCTCCAACCGGTAAAGGTTCTAACATTCCATATCCATATAAATTATTTGCATCTGAATACAACAAGTAATTTGATCTCTTTTTAGGGTCATAATCTGGTAAATACTTATTGTTAGCTTTTACATATCGAGGTCCTAAAACTCCTGAATAACCCTTCTCAAACATTAGTAGCATATCTAAATCTGTTAATAATTCTAGTTTAATTCCCATATATTTTAACCCACATTGCCAAATTAATCCAGGAGCTGAGAAACAATAACACGGATCAATTTCATGATTGGTTAGGAAAAATTCTCTAAACTTTTCAAATACATCGGCTAAAAGTAAAACATCTGTTTTTAGATACAAATCATGATAATCTTGTAAAGTTTTACATTGAAAAGTATTCCAAACATTTACAGCGTGTTGGTATTCGTCTTCTGTAATTCCTTCTTTTCTTAAAGTTGAGTACCAAGGATTTATCCTTGTGCCGTCGGGTAATGGTGGTATTTGTTTTTCTTTTAATCGATCAATTGAATCAATATATTCATAAGGGTAGACACCTTTTCTTTTGAGTAAATCAGAATTATCCGGGAAATGTTCTTTCAAGATTTTGAAATCATCCATAGATTTTACGATACCATCCAAAGAGTTTGATAAAAACCTATAACTATCCAGGAATCTTAATTTTCTGTAATAATTTCCATATTCAAATGAAATATATTCTTCAGATGTTTTAGCAAGCAATGAAAGTTTATTGTATTTATCTTCATATTTCATTATTTCTTCTATTATGAAATGAAAATCATAACCACTGGCATTGTGAAAAAATACTGGAATTACTTTAGATTGTTTTCCTTCTTTGGAAGATTGACAAGCAGCTCCTCGATACTTACCATTGTAATGATTGTGCTCTCTTACCTTTTTGTTGGAAACTTTTTCGTCAGAAAATGACGAAATGACAAAGTTATATAACAGTTTGTTGCTTTATTAAATTCTTTTTCTTGGGCATAAGTTAATTTAGCTTTAGCTTTTTTGTATTAATTTAGTTTTTTTTACAAATATCACGATAGTATATCATAAGTAATTCGACAAACTTTTCTTTTGCATCTTCTCCGGTATAAGTATGATAAACGGGATTTTCATAATCGGATTTTATATACATTCCAAAACTAATAGCTTCTTGTTTAAAAATTTTATTTTCATAAGGTTCATTTGTATTTTGTTGTGTTATAGCTATTTTTTTATTACATGATTCAAAATCGCAGTAGAAAACTATCGGTAATCTAGATTTAAAATGATGATTTGTAAATTGTAAAATATTATCACCTTCTTTTGGAAGGATTGTCTTGCACATTTTGTGATTTCTCTTTTACACATTTCTCTTTTTGGTTATTCAGAGACTTTATTGTTCTAAATACATTCATACAATTTCTACAGATAAAAGCTTTGCTTGTAGATTTATCTGCTAATAAACTTTCTAAATTCTTTATAAGACAATAGTGAGTATTTCATCATCTTCTAAATATAGTAAATCGACAAAGTCGCAGCCTTGTTTTTCGACGAAGTCGCAGCTTTGCTGGTTATTGCAACTAGTATAAATTGGATATAGAATATGAGTTTTCTCACTCTTTCCTTAATTAATTTGAAATATCTAGAAGTATTCTTTTCTTTTACATCATCAATAATGGTTTCTTTGATAACATCTTTGAAGATTTTTTCGACTATTTTTTAAGAATTATTTTTAATAGACTTTTGATAATCGGGATTTCTTTTCATAAATTCTCGATATGCTTGTTTGTATTTTTCCTTATTTTTTACATAATGCAAATGTTTTTGAAGTTTCATAGATTCTTTACATTTTGCTTTATGACCATCTGAACTTTTTCTTTCCTTGTAAAATAAATCAACAGGTTTTCGAATGAAAAAAGTGTTGCAATTTTTCCCCATTTTATATATATTAAAAAAATGGCTGAAGGTAGAACTCCGATCTATTGTGTAAAATGTAAAAACCAAACCGATACTACAAATACTATTAAAAACCCTATTGAACAAGTTAAAACAAAGAATAATGGAAATATGTTAAAAGGCTAATGTGTAATTTGTGGAAATACTAAAACTAAATTTGTAGGAGCTAATAGTCAAGGACGTGGCATAGCCAATAAAATCATCAACAAATTTCCTTTTGAAATGCATTTGCCATGTCATAATTTTACAGGACCGGTGTAACAGGCCAAACTATACCCCCTGCCCAGACTATATCCGGGGTTAAACTGGCCTAGCCCAGAATATACCCCGGGGTATATTCTGGGCTAGGCCAGTTTATACCCCGGGGTTACTTTGGGCTAGGCCAGAATATACCCCCCCAGTCCAGATTATACCCCCTACTTTTTTTTAAAAACAAGTCAAGACCACAGTTTATTTCAGCCTGTTCTGTATCACTGTCATCAGATATCATATTAATACATACATAAACACATTCTTGACAGCCATAAATCATAATACAATTTAGAGGAAATAATAATAACAGTTTATTTCAGCCTTAGTTTAAATTGGTGTACATACAGACAATCTTGACTCCTGTCAATCATGATACATGTTAGAGGAAAGAAATATGCATTAAAGTGCATTAATATACAAAAGGGTTGAGTATCCATTGAAACTGATATGATTAGACTTCAGCATTAATTTCACTCGGGTCTGTTGATATTATTATATTATTATTATTATTTTGATAATTGGTTGGCCATGAGTAAAACTTGCATTGTATTTTTTGGTACAATGATGCAGAGAGAAAAGGCCGGAAAACAACACACATATATAAAAAAATAATAAAAACATATTAATAACCCAACTGACAGATGGTGCAATTCCATCATCCACTTCACATAAAACTAAATAGGCACTAAATTTTTTCGCCTGATGAACTCCACCTGTCCAGATCCACTTGAAACGTTACAGAATGCTAGCCAGTAATATACAATAATAACAATAAGAACACGAAATCATCTTATTTACTCTTGAAAATAAAGAGAAATATCAATATCAGAATCACCATCATGATCTTGGAATAATACAAAGAAATAAGGGAGTGTAAAAACGGCAGTGTAAGCCTACAAATCATTCTAGAATCTATAAGCAGCAATATGTGTGTATCAACTACATATAAAAAATGTGTTAAATCTTTTCAATTATTCAAGTAGAACTGGACAGAAAGCTTTAGTGAAATAGCCTTGACAGTTGTGTAGACCGACAGAGTAAGTCCACTGAGACAAAAGTAGTGCATTGTAGAAAGTAATTAGATCTATAGCATGTTAATACAAAATTCGATGGATCATGTTCCATTAACAGTATTTCTTGTTAGTGAATATTATTCTTTGATAGCTTATTTGTAGAAAGATATACATTTCATGTGCCTTATGGTTTAAGACACTGGATTAGTTTGCAAGGCATTGGAAAGATTGAACTTATGCATTATTATAGTGAATAAGGGTTTGTCACTCGCGAGTGAAATAAAATTTTTAAAAAACAAAAAACCTTGTCCGTCTTTACCTTCCTAAGCTTGACACGTCCCTTGCCGGAGGATTTAACAACTGTGTATTTGCACACAAAAATACTCCAAAATGACTTCATGTTTATGAGCGTGTTAATTATTTCATCCATTGCG
The DNA here is from genome assembly GCA_963931925.1 of Onchidella celtica. Classification (NCBI taxonomy): domain Eukaryota; kingdom Metazoa; phylum Mollusca; class Gastropoda; order Systellommatophora; family Onchidiidae; genus Onchidella; species Onchidella celtica. The sequence continues at coordinate 21,404,666 of OZ007581.1, read as the reverse complement.
ACTAAGTGTATGACTGCCAAACAAAGAATACAGTGCAAATTTTACTCATGGGCAACCAACTGCAAAAACTACAACATGCCAACGAACGTGAGTGAAATGAGGGTTACAGTTGAATCATATCAGTTTGAATGGGTATTCACCCCATAGCATATCAATACATAATAATGCATGTTTTTTCCTTTGAATTGTATTATGATTTACGGAAGTCAAGAATGTGTGTATGTATGTATTACTATGGTGCCCGTTGACAGTGGTAAAAAAATGAATTAAACTTTGATTGAAATAAACTGTGGTATTTAGGCCAAACTATATTCCACCAGTCCAGATTATACTAACATATTCAGGCAAAATATTCCAGGATACAACATTAAGGTTTTAAAATTTTATTTCACCCGCAAGTGACATGCCTTTATTAAATTCACTATAACACATGGTTGCAATCCTTCAAATGCCCTGCAAACTAATCCAGTGCCTTAAACCATCAGCTACATGAAATGTATACCTTTCTACAAATAAGCTATCAAAGAATTTACTAACAAGAAAAATATTAACGCAACATGGTCCATCGAATTTTTGCCGTAACATACTGTAATTACTTTCTACAAGGCACTGTTGTCTCAGTGGATTTAATCTGTCAGTTTTCACGACTATCAAAGCTACTTTACTAAAGCTTTCTGTCCAGTTCTACTTGAATAGTTGAAAAGATTGAACACATATACAGTAATTGGTACACACACTTTGCTGCTTATAGATTTTAGAATGATGTGTGGGTCATTTTTACATTCCCTCTTATCTTTATAATATTCCAAGATGATGATGATGATGATTCTGATGTTGATTATATTCTCTTTATTTTCAAGAGTAATAAGATGATTTCGTGTTCTTATTTTTATTACTGTATGTTACTGGTTAGCATCCTGTAGCGTCTCAAGTGGATTAGGACAGGTTAAGTTCATGATGTGAAACATTTTTAGTATGTATTTAGTTTTGTGTGAAGTATTTAATGTCTGCTGGATGATGGAATTGCACCATCTGTCAGTTGGGTTATTAAAATGTTGTTGTTTTCTCTGTGTGTTCTTTCTCGGCCTTTTCTCTCTGCATTATTGTAACTTTATATGTAGATCTAATTGTTCTGACATATCAAGTACAATTCTGATTTTCAAAAATTAGAAATAAAATTCAGATGGCTTTACACTTATGAGTCTTATAAGTATTTCATACCTTGCCACTAAGTATATGTCAGTGGTGCCAAACAAAAAAATACAATATAATTATGTTTAACTCATGGACAACTAATTATAAAAAAAACAAAAAAACAATAATAATACCAATTACCAACGGATACAAGTAGAATTAGTGTTAAAGTCTAATCATATCAATTTGAATGGGTTTTCAAACCTTTTGTATATCAATGCTTTTTACTGCATGTTTATTTTCTCTTAAATGTATCATAATTTACAACAGTCAAGAATGTATGCTTCAATATGATAAGTGATGACAGTGATAATGAACAATTTAAACTAAAGTTGAAATAAACTGTGGTCTTGACTTGTTTTCAAAAAAATGTAGGGGGTATAATCTGGACTGGGGGGGTATAGTCTGGCCTAGCCCAAAGTATGCCCCGAGGTATAAACTGGCATAGCCCAGAATATACCCCGGGGCATATTCTGGGCTAGGCCAGTTTAACCCCGGGTATAGTCTGGCGGGGGTATAGTCTGGCCTGCTACACCGGGAACCAATTTGAAAAAACGGTTGAATTCCGAAATTTTGTTTGATGGAACAAGAAAATTTACACCAAAATCTTGGAATAAACCAATTAATAGAGTTGATGAAGCCGCAATGCATCACGATATTTGTTATTTACAAAATTAAGATACTAAATCCAGAAATGAAGTTTGTGATAAAAAGATGCTACAGTCTTTAGATTCCATTTTAAAACCAACATTAAGAGAAAGAATGGATAGAAATATTGTTGAACCTATTATTAAAATGAAAAAAACTTTTGGAATGGGCGGAAAAAAAAAAGCTACAACTCCGTTGATTTTAGAAAAAACTCCGACTTTGTCGTCGATAAAAAAAGCTCCAACTCCGTTGATAAGCAACGGTTTACGAGTGATTTAGCAGAAGAACTTCACAAACCGGTTGTTAAAAAATTTAAGAAAAGAAGAGTGATAGTTAATGGAATTGATAAAATATGGGCTGCTGATTTAGTTCACATGTCTGCTTATTCTAAGCAAAACAATGGATTTAAATATATTCTTGCTGTTATTGATGTTTTCTCAAAATATGGTTGGATGAATCCTTTAAAAAATAAAAGCGGAATAACAGTTGCTGAAGGATTTAAAAGGATAAGCAAAAAAAGACATCCAGAAAAACTATGGGTTGATAAAGGAAGTGAATTCTATAATAAACATGTTAAGAGTCTTTTCAAAGAAATCTATTCCACAGAGAATGAAGAGAAAAGTTCTGTAGTGGAAAGCTGGAACCGAACAATGAAAGAAATAATGTTTAAATATTTCACGGCGAAGGATGATCGACTAGGTCGCAGCTCTGCTGATATTACGAAATATATAGATGTTTTAGATTTAGTAAATGATTATAATAACACCTATCATTCATCAATAAAAATGACTCCTTTTGAAGGAAAAAGAAAAGAAAATGAAATAACCGTTTATAGAAATTTATATGATCGACGGAGTCGCAGCTTTGCTGGTTCCGAAGAGACAAAGAAACAAAAGCCTAAATTTGAATTAGGTGATAGAGTTAGAATTACAAAGAAGAAAAAATTTTTTGAGAAAGATTACACACCAAAATGGACAAAAGAAATATTTACAATACATAAAATTTTATATACAAATCCAATTACTTACAAAATAAAAGATTTAGATGATGAAGAAATTATTGGTTCTTTTTATGAAAAGGAATTACAACGAACCAAGTTGTAACGTAACGTAAAGTTGAACGTAACGCGAAGTTGACGCTAAAATTTATTTCTTAAAAATGATGTATGAAAAAGTTCAGTTAAATATTTCTGATAATCAGAAAGAAAAAATTCAAAGAGCTATGAAAGATAATCTTCCTGTTACTATTAGAATTACAGAACCTGGAAATGATGTTTTAGCTTTAATACTGTGATGTTTCCACTTTCTCTCACTAACTTTCTTCTGACACCAGCCGTGATGGGCACGGCACAAACACACTAAATAATCGACTATCTCTCTTCTATAAGTTATAACAAACGATATCTGTATTGCTTACATATATACAATAATTATTAATTCATTCAATAATAATAGGAACATAGGTCGTACAATTTCATGTGAATTTCGATGGAATGAAGTTGATGCAAATCAGTACATGCTAATTAAATGGCTTCGTAATATTCAATCTCTAGCACATTTTATAAAACACATGGGAACATTCAGCATAAGGAAACCTCTCCTTTAGGGGTGTATGGCGCTATCTGGGCACTGGTTCTTCCTCTCTACCCTGGCTTGACTGCGCAGTTAGATCAACAGGTATCGGCAGGTACCAATAGGTCGGGAAGCCAAGAAGCCACGATGTCGTTAATCAAAGTACAAGAAGTTGAGAAGCCAAGAAGGTGTTGTTCTTCCTCCTCTGTAGAAAAACAATCGCAAAGTCCTAATCTACTGCTGGAAGGCATGACTTCCATACTTACTCTATGACGGATATTCATCATTAACACTTTTAACCGCTGACACTGTTATAAGTCAGGCTGCAGCTCCCATACTCCATAGGCTCCCATATAGGCAATAGAATAAACGATCAATACAGTTTTAATGATATTTACACGTTCCCCACGAAGAATAACGCTCTCTCTAACGGACCCCATCCTATAAGGTTTCGTAACATATATATAACGGCGTTTCCGTGACTCTCTCAGAGGCAGTAGTTATACCAAAGTAAACCCACTAGATTTAGGTTCTACAATCATGAACATTAAGTAAAATACACATACATCGTACAATTAACTTACCACTCAGCAACAGCCCAAATGCCGACAAGATACCAAAGATACCACGCTCTGACAAAGGATGTTTGCGGGTTCCCTGACCTTCCCCACTCACAAGACTAGTACAAAGTTACAGTTGCAGTTGTGGTCTCCTCTTCGGCACGAAGCTGGTGAGTGCTCTCAGCGGTCTGAAGTTGGAAGGAGCGTTCGGGGATTTATACCCAGTCAGGTAGCGTCCCAAGACGCCCACCGAGTGTGCATTAGTTATCCTAATAGCCACCCCCGTCGGCTCCACGTCAAATACTATTGAAACAGCTCTACCCCCCAAGCAATTCCCAGGTGATCTGATCGACAAGTACGGCGGTCAAGTAAACACTACCCTTTTCGGGTGTCAAAGCGCTTCAGTTGCATCCCATACTTTCCCCCTCTGGCCTACAATGACTCTGTCTCCCCGCCGTTAACTATCTTCCCACGCTAGTTATAGGCACAATATTATTATAACTACTAGTTATACCTTGCCAATCTATCACCCTGTTACAAATACAAAGACAAATAAATAAACTGCAAACATCATTTAATCAAAATAAAGGAGCAGACATTAATAAAATATAACATGAAAATTGAAGGAGGGTTTCTGGCTGCTCTTGCTCGAATGGCACTCCCATTGTTATCTAAAGTTGTTCCATCGGTAGCAAAAGCCATAGGAATAGGCGGGCTTATGGGTTTAGCAAGTAGTGGTGTTCAAAAATTATTAGGAGACGGTTTATATTTAAAAAAAGGTGGATGTCTCTGTCAAATTGAAACTGATGGAAAAGGTTTATATTAAGGAACTGTAAAAGGAAGCGGTAATGAGTTTCAAGGAGATGGACTGTATTTAAAACGAGAAGGACAAGTTTATAGTGGTGAGGGTTTTTTCAGCGATTTGGTTAAAGGTATTCCGTTTTTTAAATATGATTTTATAACCAAAAGGTCAAAAAATTTACTATAAAAATGGAAGCTTCAGATTATAGAATGACAAAAATTCTTGATATTCAAAATTTTTGAAAGAACTAAAGAAAACAAAAGAATAACAGTTAGTAACTTTAAAAACTGTAGCCATTGGAATGGGAACAACAGGAGTGATACTTGTCAAGAACAGATTTAATTCATAAATGTTTCCACTGACTAAATTTTTGTGAGAGAGCAGTGAGTAATTTTTACAAACGTAATTATTGTGCGAGCCAGCATAACTTGGTCTCGTAAACAAGTTGTTTTGAACAGTTTTTTTTTATAATAGATAGACAGAAGATGTGGGGAAGGATAGACGGACAGCGTAGGTGTGCATGACTGAACACTTGTTATATCTCGTGTTTTGAACTAGGTTTAGTAGAGAGGGAAGGGTAGGAATTAAATGTTATTGAGACGTCTGTTGACGTACAGAAAAACCGTGATCCAGAGTAAAAGCTCGGGGTTTTGAACATGTTAAGAATTTATTGCTATAAAATTTACATTATATTGTATTGAAGTAATTCGACCTTTGATGTTGACCCAAGGTCGTTGCGTAGGGCTGTTACTTAAAATAGCTCAGTTCGGCAGCTGAGCTAGAAGTGGTTGCACCAATCACAATCCAGGAATTAGACGGTAAGCTGCAGAAGCAGAAAATCCATTTACGAGGTGGTCGGCCATAGTCCTCAGCCAGATGAGAGACATAGAGACGCAGTTGAGCAGTCCATTGTGAGGAGCCTGATTTAAAGCTCCAGAGCCTAAGCTACTTGGTTTGATATAAACCCACAGCGTTTACATCCAGCGCTCTCACTCCCAGTGAGGGCCTCATGGTGAGAGTCTATACTAATTTGTAATGATGAAAGTGAACCGTTCTACTTACTTTTGAAGACAGTTTCAGAGCTACCGCCAGACAACGCATGGTTGTACAAGCATGGCGTGTCTAGAGGAAGTGACCATTGGACAATATTGCCAGATGGTCATCGACACAAAATGCCAAATTATTGTTTAAAACACCAAAACTAAGCCAAACTTTTAGTTTTAAAAAGTTGCTACATGTATATTTTATGGTAAATAAACCATAATTATGATCTATTCTTAATGGTCCGCGATGTCTTGTTTACTGTTGCGTCTGCTTCCGCTGTCCTGCTAATCAACGGTCTGCTATTGATGCTGTCCCCCCTTGGTTAACCTGACGTCACAAAAGCCCCTATAACAATTGCTGTAAATTTCAGCGCGTTATGATAGGAAGAGTCAGGTAATCTGAACTGCTACCATTTAAAAACAAAACTGTCTCGAACGGTCGTGGAAATAAATGAAAACGGGATCCGATGTACGATTAACATTAACTTTTAATAACTGTAGATGAACCTTGGATATCTCACAGCATACTTACGAGGAAGGCACGCAGTTACAAAAACCTAGATTGGGTTTTGCACACACAAAATGACGGAATCTTGCCCACGTGCGGAATAACTAAAACTTGCACACCCACTCACTCGCTTGCCATCATTTATAATACCCATCTAGATAGAACGTTCACGAACGGGAAATCCAGAAACTACATAAAGGCCATCTAATCGCACTTAGACAGGTCACAGAATTGCGTCACTCCAAGGCCAACCTAGCGTAATTACTCCGACTTGAATGATATCGCATGTTCTCGATAGACCTACAATAAACAATTACGTCACACAGTGAGACATCACAGAAAAGTAAAATTAGCACACGAGGGGTCGACGAGGGCTTGCGGACATTGTTAGCCCGTATGACTAGGACGCTACGGCCCTTAGTTGCTAGGCCACGGCTGACGTAGCACACATGTTTTTGATTCCATTCGTATTAGTGTAAACAATAGCACCTCGTAGTTTGGCGAGCGCGTGCCATCTCAAACCTTGACACTCATTGTCAATCAGACACATCCGTATATCGCTGCCTCTCCCGCTGGCTATCTCCATAATCATGATGACGCCATGATTGTAGAGATCAAATGTGTTTACAATAAAAATCATGATGTTGATTTAAGAAAGCTGTTTGGGGAGAGGAAAGATTTTTGTCTGTAATACATTGCAGACTCTGATGTTTTCAAACTCAAGAAAGACCATAAATATTATTCACAAATTCAGGGTCAGCTTTTTTGTGCTAATGTTTGTTTGTTTTGATGCATCATCAGCTGAAGCCTTCGCACAAGGAAACGGTAAGGTTTGATTATGAGGGCTGGAAACCAATCCTTGAGAAGCTGAAGCAATTTTATTTCAATTATTTCATTCCACAGTTCGTTTGAAGAAAGAAAGAATAGGTGTCTGACTGTCGATGAGACCAGTATTAATTAAAACTATCAGTCAACTGTGTTTTCGTTTTCTCACCTTATAAATGTTCTCTTCTTCAACTGATTACTTGGACTGTACATGTATGATATAATTTCTAATCTATGAACATGATTTATTTGGAGAATATGTCAAAATTGGGGAAAAAGAAAAAGTTGTATGTTGCCAAGACTTTGCTTACAGCCCTGCTGCGACCCCACAGTTTTTCTGTGGTTTTTATGATGTTTGGAGAATGTGGTATAATTATATGAATATGCCTCGTAATGATTGGGTGAGTTGAGTGCGTTCTGGCAAAATGTGACCTCTTGATATATGTAATGATTTAGAAGGTGTCTAGTGCGCCAGTTTCATGATGGCATGCAAGCTGCAGTCAAAAGCAACGGCAGTGTTTCAGAGCCCTTTGCTGTCACAAATGGGGTAAAACAGGGTTGTGTCTTAGCATGTTCTCTGCAATGCTGCAAGAAGCCTTTAGCTCTCCTCCTCAAGGGGTAAGCATCAAGTACCGAACTGATGGCAGTCTATTCAACCTCAGGAGACTTCAGGCAAAAACCAAAACCAAAAGTACTCAAGTCTGTGACCTACTATTTGCTGATGATTGTGCACTTCTGGCACACGATGAGGATAGCATGCAAAACTGTGTTGATAAGTTCTCTAGTGCCTGTGACAACTTTGGCCTCACAATAAGCACAAAGAAGACGGAAGTGCTCCATCAGCAGACGACAAGTATCCTGTGACCCCAAATATCAAAGTCCATGACAGTCTTCTGAAGGTGTCGGAGAACTTCACCTATCTTGGCAGTACACTGTCTTCCGCGGCTCGTGTTGATACTGAAATTCTCTCAAGAATCAGCAAAGCCAGCTCTGCATTTGGCAGGCTTCGAAAGAGAGTGTGGGATGTTGCCGGCATTCGCACAGACACTAAGCTGAAAGTGTACAATGCTGTGGTCCTTCCCACCCTACTCTATGGGGCTGAAACCTGGACAGTGTACCAATCGCATGCCAGAAAGCTAAATCACTTTCATCTGGCCTGCCTTAGAAAGATCCCAAGGATCAAATGGCAGGATAAAATTCCAGACACTGAGGTCCTCAATCGTGCCAAGGAATTGAGCATCTTCTGCCACCTGAAAAAAATTCAGCTACGTTGGGCAGGACATGTTGTCAGAATGCCCGACTCCAGACTCCCTAAGCAAATCTTCTTCTCTGAGCTCTCCAATGGAACGAGGAATGTTGGGGCCCCAAAGAGACGTTACAAAGACACTCTCAAGCAATCACTGAAGGCCTTTGCCATTGATGTGAGTGAGTGGGAAAAGCTCTCGCTTGATCGTGCAAATTGGAGGGCGGCCCTTACCAGAGGCAGCAAAGCATGGGAAGCTGACAGAGTCCAGCAGGCTATCAAAAAAAGAGAACGGCGCAAGAAAAGGCCCAGTGGTACTGAACCAACGGAGCACTCTTGTCATTTATGCGGAAGGGTCTGCAGGGCAAAAATAGGACTTATCAGTCACATGAGAAGCCATAAGTCATGAAAGAACAGTCTTTCCATTCTGTCCTCTGTGTCCTTTAGTTCTCTTTATTGTCCATGTGTTGAAATTCTCAACAATTTCTGTTCTTTATTCCTCTGGTGTTGTTAAGGTCATCATCATACCTGATGGACGAACTATTATTATTAGTGGCCACAGGAATAATATGACATGAACATAAATTTGAAATGAACAAAATGTTTATTTTGCAGCTGAAAAATGAACAGGGAATAGTAAGAAACAATCCATTATAATATCAATATTAAATTTATGAAAATAATTTGCTCGTGTTCGAAAGTTCCCTTTGGTGAAAAATTTGATTTTGATATTTTAGTTTGCCAAGTTTGCTTGTTTAATTGCAATTTTATTTATTCTTTCTTGAAACTTCATTCTTTAACTCATTCTTTTCATTTTGCCCATTAAAATTTATGTTTCACCCTATTATGTTTTACACACTGTAACGTATTACATTTGAGTGTTTTGTTATCATACAGCACAATGATTGTTGAAATTCAACAAAGAAAACACAAGATATTGTGTATTGTGTGAGGGCCTTACGGCATTTTGAAGACATAATACGTTTATGGTAATAAATAATGATGAAAGATCTGAGTCAAATGTTCTTTCAAAGCTTCATGGTTATGCTGGTACTGTGTGGGATTGAATCAAGGGTTCCCCTGAAAAATTAGGAAAGCACAAATGAAATGAATTTTATTGATGGGAGGCTGAAATAATGCCATTTAGAATTTGAAAGTTTTTGATGCGTCTAATAACTCTGTCTACATGTACTCTGTGATGTGAAATTTTCTTATTCTCTGATCTTTCATCAAGCTCAGATTGCTGTTTATTTGACAGAATAGAGTTCCTAATTTTATACCCCTTTTTTCAAACTCTGTGAAGCACTGTGAATCCTCTGTCAGCTAGCACCAAATCACCAGCTTCCAGATTGTCCATTAAACCACATTTCAAAGTTCCTGTCACTTACACTGCCAAACCAAAGGTCAGATATAAAATTCACAGCACCACTAGGTGCAATGCCAATGAGAGACTGTAGATATTTATGGTTTTTATAGTTACTCCAGCTTGTTTGCAGGATGGTTTCTGTACAAAAAATTGTGTACAGTCAATAATAACTCGACATGATGGATAAAACATTTTAAAATGCAGGGCCATGAAATGGTGTGCTTTGAAGGCCAGATGGAGACTGCTTTGCCTTTGTGATAAATTGCCTCAATGCAGTCATTCAAATTATTTGAGATTATGGTTATAATAATAATAATAATAAATTACATTTATATAGCACATTTCCAATAAATGGTCAATGCGCTTTAGAAGTAATAAAAACTCATTCCTCTCTCTCCCACACTCCCTCTCCCCACTCCCCCCTCTCTCTCCCTTCCCATCACATTCTCACTCCTTCTATCACATGCTCTCTCCCCTCAGGTAAGTCAAGAAAAATAAGCCTGCTGGAACAAAAAATGCTTTAGCTGCCTTTTGAAACTTACTAATGATTTTGTTTGTCTCAGTTCCATAGGTAACTTGTTCCACATTAATGGGCCAATATATGTGAATGATCGTTCACCATAACATCTGTATGATTTCACATACTTTCACTAAAATCTTGTCTTAGTCTTAACAAGGTCATTAAGAAAACATTCACTGGTGCAGCATTTTTTCTATTTGATAAGACAGTTTGTAAAGTGAAAAAAGAAAACATGGTTTGAACAGTAGATGAAGTGAAACCGGTGACTCGCTTCATTTGTTTTGGTGGCAGAGTCTCAAAGGTGAAACACATGGACTGTTCTACTTTTTGTTCCAACATGCCATTGGCATTTTCAAGCCGAGGTAGCTCCTCTTGTTCTAAATATAGATTATCAATATCATGATATGTGAGATCTGTGTTCAGGAATAACAACAGAAGCACCCAAATTCATATGAGGCTCGCTTTCTCTTTTCACCATCTTGGGGCATGTGGCTGAAAGTGAAACGGGAGGGAACTGCTGTCTTTTTCAAGAGGCGCATGTCTGAAATGAAACATGATATTAAATTCAGGTTTTGTTTTCTACTTCCTTGTTTATTCTGATTCATGTAATTTTGAGAAAGGTACAAATATAATGTTGTACTGAGGCAAAGGCCTAACATAACCACTAAAAGGGCTTTTATTTTAGTTATGACTTGAGTTTGTGCGTTAGATCCAACGCAATGGCATGAACATTGATGTCTTTCGTTACTTGAAAAATACTCCAGATCTGCCAATTAAATGAGATGATTGAAATTCAGAAAACAGTTTAGTAGGCTGAGAGCCACAAGACAAAAACAATGTAACCTTACTTTGTCAGATAGATGCATTTATCTGTGTATAACAAGATGTTTTTACTGCATTGTAAAGTGTTTGGGTAATATTGTTCGATTAATTTCTGTGAGACCTTATCTTTTATCATGACCATTAAAACCAAACTGAGCCAGTCAATCAATCAAATCATTATAATGAAGTATTTTGTTTACCGCACCGTGTCATGTTGGCTAGGTTGTGCTTGTTAAATCATAATTTATGCCTGTAATGAATACTTGAAACAGAAAATTAAATTTTCATTTGATATTGCCTCTAATCTTGTGCCTTAGGAGTTGTTTTTTTTGTGTTTTTTTTTGTGTGATTATGGTTAAGAATTGCAAACAAAATTTATTCAGTACACTCTAATCCTTAAATGATTAAACTTTAGAAAGGCTTTTGAAAATCTAGAAATCAAGCACTCTTCAAAAGCTTTGACCAAGCTGTTTTCCTCAAAGTGATGTAGAACAAAACACAAAAGGAAGAATGGGGGGAGTGCTGGTGAACCCAAATATTTCCATGAAGTGCAAAGATTAGATCTAGATCTAGGGACAAGGATATAGGGTATAAATATTATATAAACCATGCAGAGATCTGATATTGGCTTGTTCAGCACTGATCTAGGCCTGCTCCCAAATGAAAACTTCTCTTTCTCTTCTTTTGAGCCTGAGTACATGGGCAAGGGTCAGTGCGCCCCAGGCACGATTCTTCGTAAGGTCACTGACCGGACAGCGGGCTTTGAGTGTCGGTGGCAGGGTGAGCGTTAGAATGTTTGTGATGACACAATTTGAATTTTTTTTATTATTATATTCTAAAGTATCAATGATGCATAGCACTAAGACTTAGATTTTCATTTTCTGTCTTGCTTGTTATGGCTTTAAACGCTAAATTAAATCTTCCATCCAGCTGGACTAAGGATGTGAAGACATGTGCTTGATTAGAGGCAAATTAGCTCCTCTACTACACTGTAGTAGCATCAGTACTAAAAATATGAATCTGGTACCGGTATCAGAAAAGACCCGGTAAACTGATCTCCTTGGATGTAGGCTTGATATCAAAGAGCATGGTCTAACTGATTAGAATAGATCATTTAAGCTTTAAGATCCAAAGCACGGCCGTATCTGACTAGAATAAATCATATATATATATATATGATACATCAGAATGCATAGATCTAGACGACCACCAGATCTTGAAACTTAGACTTGGGATCGAGGACGAAAGTCATAGGCCTAAGCCTCTGAGACCAAAACTAGATCTAGATCTAGATTCTAGCTGTCCAATAAATCTGTCTCTAGTGATTGTATCACTACTCTCTTTTAATCAGGCTATGCCCTCTCTAAGGGCTCAATGACAACGGGTAATGACCACTGATCTCATGTAAACAAATACCACCTTACCAGCGTCAACACGTCTGTCAGGCACTGAGGCAGTCAGTGTCTCAGTTGACAATTCACAAAAATAAATTAAATAGTTGTAAAAACTAATAGGAAGTGCATAGGGAGGGGAGATATTCCCTCCCTATGCACCTTGCATAGGTAGGGAATATCAGTGAACATGCACTTTGCATAGGTAGGGAAGATAGTGTACAACGTCATCACTAAACGTGTGGAATTATTATTGGTCTAAATTTAGTGCATTTGATTTGAATCGCGAATTCGCGATATTAAATAGAATTAGTTGTCGGTGAGCCAGTGGCGGCAGGAGCTAATCGCGATTCGAGTCAGTCGACGACAGGAGGTTATATGAATCAAAATCATTCGAATCAGTTGGCGAGTCAGCAAAGACAAGAGACAGAGGAACGGCCTAGACCGAGCTCAAAGCAAAACGTTGTGACAAAGGCTCGTTGCTCCATCGCCCACTCCGAGCAGAGGTCAAGATGGAAGCTGACTATAACGTAACCATGCGCTTACTGAACTTGTGTGTGTGTGGGGGGGGGGTGTAATCGGTCGATTTCTTTATTCACCAAAGTTGAAAAACAAACAAAATAAATCTGCGTGGACAATACTGAACTGGCAAGAAGCAAATATTAGCTTGAAATAGTTTCAAAATTTTTGTTTCTCCTCTCTTGTGTAATTTGTGGAGAATGAACTGAAATGTGATGGGTTCGGTCGTCGAACTACTGCGTAGTCGAAGTTTCATCACTCCAGCCAGCAACCCTAAGGTAATCCTCTGTGTAGGACGTTTGCACAAAGCAATGGCATCGTTCGTTCGTAGACCCGCTTTTTACAGCATTGACCGACGTCTGTTTGATGTAGGGAACACACCCCTACGGTAATCCTACCTACTCTACGGGGATATCTTACACAAATACGTCGGATTGGCGTAAGGGTCCTGGCTGGGAAATTCCCTGGAATGCTTGACCTACAAGTGCCTCAACAAATTAAATACCTGTGTATTCTTCGTGTAGATGTGCTTTACTGTAGGCCTATTATGTTTTCCCAAGTAGGCAGGAAACAGCAGCTTGTTCCCCTTTCTCCTCTCCCAATAGATCCACTCTGGACTTTTCATAGGTGCCATGCTCAATTACAATAATACATGTAATTACATTTTACCTCTATGGGCTTAAAATTAAAGCCTATCAAATTCATTGTCCCCTCATAAATGCACGTAAACTGAAGAAGCGTAAGAACAACAGAAAATCTATAGGGTCGCCTTTCTTCTTTCAGCTTTTTCTTTTTGCCATATTTTGACAGAGGTAGGTTAGGTTTACTGTCGCCAATAGGTCGTAATGGGGATAGGCGCTGATTTGGCTTCCTACCGCCGGATGATGAGTGTGATACATGATCATTACCTATATTTATAATGTTTCATAGCTATCGCAAACAGAGCAGGCAAAGCACAGAAAGAAAGGAATATTTTCCCTGCCTAAGCAAAGTAGACTTATTACACAAGAAATATCTTCCCGACCTAAAAAATATGCAGAGACTAAAATATTTTCCTTGCCTAAGTTAAGTGAAGAGTCAAGAAATATCTTCTCTGCGTGCACTTTGCACATAGGGATTGCATAGGCTGGGGATATCTTCCTTACCTATGCAAAGTGAATAGGCAGGGGATAGCTTCCCTACCTATGCAAGGTGAATAGGTAGGGGAATGTCTTCCCTACCTATGCAAAGTGTATAGGTGGGGAATATCTTCCCCACCTATGCACTTCCAAACTAATATCCCTTACCTTTCTGGGTCTGAAGAGAAATAAAAAAAAATGTGAGGCCTTGTCTTTTGTTCTTTGGATCCTGGCAGTCAAAAGCATCTGCAATGTGTGTTCTTTGGATCCACCAAGTTTCCCACAGTTTACCGGCTCTATTTTCGGTTGCCAGAGCATGCGTCGATCACGCGTAAAAGGGAAGCTTCTCCCTCTCTCTATATCCAGCCTCTCTGGTGAAACTGCCTCTGGAAGCGAAACCGATCGCCCATTACGAATGATGCCACAGAGTGTTTTTGTTTTGTTCTTCCGACACCCCAAGATCAGCTTATAACTTCGAGATATATCTAAGCGGTTTGCCTGCTGGTTGCATTGCAGTTGACTGTTATGACAGGGTGGAAAGGATGGATCAAAACTGGTCAGATTCCCTACCATCCGTGTAAACAAGGGAAGGGAAGTGAAAGAATTGAGCGAACGTCTCCTATGTGCATGTACACACGTGCCATTGTTTACTGTAGTGAACTACTTTTAGCTCGCCGCCGATTGGTTGGCGAAGCCTTAAGTGCTCGCACTGCAAATCAGCCAATGAATCAAAATCAATGCTACAATGACCATGGTGATGCGTCGGTCCATGGCCGATATGTGCAATTGGCCTTTTCTAGGCAAATCCATTGTACGAAGCGCTAGCTCTGCGCGCCGCGAGTGGGCGGTGCCCATGACCGGATGTAAACGGTATTTTAAGAGGGAAGCGCATAATTATATCCGTACAACATGTTGTACAATTCGATGACGTAGACCACACACCGGATTACTCACAGTCAGCACCAATGACCTATATTACTGACCTTGTTAATTTGCATAGTTTATCTTGTGAAGAGGGACTAGTATTAAAGGGAAGCAGAATTGTGGTGCCCACTGCACTGAGAACTGAAATAAAGAAGAAATTACACTTGGCACACATGGCATATGACAGCATGATGAGACGAGCTAGGCGAGCGGTATATTGGCCCAGCATGAATGCAGAATTGAGACAACTATCGGAATCGTGTGAAAGTTGTCAGAAACTAAAAGCAGCAAATTGCAAAGAAAGCCTAAGGCAACACAGCGAAGGGAACGAGCCATGGACAAAAGTAGCAGTCGATTTGTTTGAAATCAAAGGCAGGCAATACATGGTAACAACAGACTACTTCTCAAATTTTATTGAAGTGGACTATCTTTTCTCCACAACTACCTCCGCAGTGATCACAAAACTCAAGGCCCATTTTGCTCATATGGAATCCCAAAGTGCGTGGTGACAGATTGTGGGCCACAGCTTACATCACAGCAATTTAAAATCTTTGCAGAGAAATGGGGATTTCAGCACATCAAGTCAGATCCTGGACACTACCAGGCCAACGGAAAAGCAGAGGCATCAGTAAAGACTATAAAACACATCATGCTCAAAGCACTGGAAGAGGGCCAGGATCAATATGAAGCACTCCTGGAACTGCGAAACACACCAAGACAAGGATTTACCAACAGCCCTGCTGAAATCCTTATGAATCGCAACGTGCGGACTATGATACCCTCAATAAAGCAAATCATCATGGGCAGAGATACAGTGAAATGTTGGATGAACTACGAGTGGCTAATGTGGTTACTGCGTGGGTTCAATAGTAACTCCCTTAAGGATACACAGGATTAACAAACACAAGGTTCTGCTGGCAATCTTATTTATTCAAAAAGCCTAACAAAGGTATCACTACCAAACAAAAAAGGCATAGGAGAACCCTACCAAGCAAAAAAAAGCCCAACCAGCCATAAGCTGGAACAAGAGAAAAAGACAAAAATATGATTAGGATATAATGACAACAGTAATCAGGCAATCAATGGTGGACATACATAGTAATAGTATTAAGTATTAAATCAAACAACAACAACATAATATAGAATTTAAGCAATAACCAACTGGATATGTATGCATGGAATAAAATAGCGCTAAAGTTAATGAATAACAACTACAAGTGGCTATATCATATACACAAGGAGTTTCCTTGTACACTGGCAACATAAACTAATGTACTAATCAAAGTATGAAGGACATAACAAATGAAGGGGCAAGAACACAATAGTTTCGCTCCCCTGAGCCGGTGTACAGCATATCCAGAGTGGCCATTCCATTTAATAACGCAGTGGCCAACATGGCTCACTGACCGTCCATAACACAGACGCTGCATCCCAATGCAGGCCATCCTCATAGGCCCACTCCCATTATAAGTACTAATCCGCCCCAGGGCTATTGTATTGGTTACTTCCCTTCCCAACCGATACTGAAGGGTCATGCCCTTTGACCTTAGCCGCGGAGCTATGCCGCCAGGCTAACATGCGTATGACACACCACTAGATACATAAAGTAGTGTGTACATTCGAAACTATGTCCTTCACACAACCTACGAATTCAATGAAACACAGCACGTCTGTAATATCTATAATCTATAATAGGTAGGGCCCATGTGAGGCCCAACTAATATTATACATCTCCAATACATGTAATTAATTACACATCTTAAACACTAAACACGCAATCACAATCACACTGCTCTCTATAGCATAGTGGTACTGGCAAGGTACACAAATACCCGTAATACAATCACGTGTATAGTGCCGCTCGCTGTAACATAAGCCATCCACATTAACATATCAGGAAATCCTCACTGCCTACCACAACAAGGCAATGCTACACATACACTATATATATGCACACAAGCGAATCGTGATAGCTTGGTTAGCGAGCCATCATTATCATCTAGCACCGCAAACGTTAACTTAGACAATAAAGTCACAATATCAAGACACTGCACTGCACCGCGCATCTTACACGTCTAATGACAATGGCAATTACCGTTGAGCCTGACTCATAATAGTCTCTGTAGATCAGCATTCCCTACGCGGCATCCCCGAAAGTGGGGGGGGGGGGTGCGCAAATTAAAGTCACTTCTAATATAATAGTCTCCAACTTACCCAAAGTCTCTCTGCTACTGGCGCAACTGGACTAGGCCATGTTTGGGGCGAGGCGCGCCACGGCAGGCCGCCGCCGATCTATAATTGTACTGCAAGGTCCACTTGTGCTTCCTATTGTTGCGGCGTCTTTGATGGAGTCTACTGACCACTCGAACTGGCATCATCTTTATGAGCCAGCGCGGACGTCCGAGAGGGCTATTACATAGTCCAGTGTTGGACAAGTGAAAGGCTCGGACATTGAGTCCAGCCGAACAACGTAACCGGTTAGGGTCCTAACACAATCGAATTTACAGTACGGTTAAAAGGGTGCACACAAAAGTCAATTAGGTATCCCAGTAAACTGCAGAAATTACTCTATGGTCCCCTCCAGCTATAATTGAATAAATTTGACCCAGGTTGGATTTATCGGGGATAACATGCGTCTAACTCGTGGTTTACTTTAAATCCGAGATCCTCTTATTAATTATTTCAATAGGACATGTGCATCAAAGTACAACGAAATTAGTACCATTATAAAGTAGAAACTTGCTGCTAAAATTCTAACTGACTACTTTTACCAGAAACCCGGTAATAGTTTTAATATAAATTTTCAAAGCTTCAGGACTAACAACATTGGACAAATTTGTGCGGGATACTTTCGTCCATTAATACGACGTATCTCCATTGATAACAAACGTTATCATGAGTACCTATTTTGTACCGATAGGGTATTGCCTACTCTCAACAATGAATTCGGGTTCCCGTCTTTCTGTCGGTGGATAACAACGAAGGAGCGAGTTGTAAGAAACTTAAAGCCATGATATAAGAGTTGGAAGCCCGGTGGTCAACATTTCCAACTGACCAATCAAAATGCGCGCTTTTCACCGTGATGTGAATAACGGGTCCCGCGCTAGTATCACAAGGGAAATAATTCAATTAATGGTACTCTGCCAAGTGTCCATAAACTACCATGAGTGGCCGTCCCTCACTCACGCACTAGAGTTACCATGAGAGCACATTAAAAATAGAAAGTCGTTCATCCTCTCACAGAAAGAACAATCACAAAAGCACAAGAAAGCTGTCAGAAAACACTTTAACAAGACAGCACATGATCTTCCAAGAATGAAGAACAGCAGAAAAGGTGGCAAAAAGGCCTGGTCACATCAGCTATCTCCAACATATCTTACAAAGTGTTAGGGGAAAATGGTGGCAAATACACTCGGAATCGAGTCCATCTGAGACACAAGCACACACCTTTCCAACCATCTCCGGAGACTATACTTGATCAGAATATTACAGACTCGGACAACACTTCGGGAAGAGATGAGGAACTCAATAAATCACCAAATCCTACTCGGACAGCAGACCCAGAGGAGTTTCGCCAGTCACCAATTGCTGATGCAGACCCCCCACCAAGGCGGTCTCTACGAACCCGTGTTCAGCCACAGTGGATGAGAGACTTTGTGGTGTGAATACAATGACAACAAACCGGTCGAACTTTGATGTTCACCAACCAGCGAGCAGGCAAAGCACATTGCTTCACATGCGGAACGTCCAGTGCCTGGATGGTTCCTCATACACCTCCCACATACATTTTTTACTTACCATGTTAGACAATAACAAATACCCTTGCTAATTATAGACTTTATGTTATAATATAAATAATGTAACAATAATTAACATTAATTATCTACAAACTTGACCATGGTTAAGAGATGAACTGACGAACAGTGTTATTTAGGCTACAATTAATATACCTTATAAATCTTGTTTGACATGTCTGCATTTACTGAATGATGGTGTAAGTTTTTACACGATAATAAGGAATCAATCAGTAAATCATATAATTTTTATAAAGGGTTGAATAAACCAGATCATGACTCAGTTTAGATATTACTCTTATTCGGAGAAGAAAGGATGTTAATTATTATAGTTCATGACTTTATTGCGAAACAATAAACTAATTAATGAACGAGAGTGAATGAGTGAGTGAAGCCCCTTGGCTATGGCGTCTAAGTACAGGACACCATGTTGTTCTAGTTCTCTTTAAATAAACCTTTCATACAGTTGACCTACATCGTTTGTCCAGTGGATGTTCATCTGTACAGTATCATAATTAACAGGGTTATTATGAGGAAGTATTGTAATAGATCTGTGTTTTTTAAACAAGATTGATCATTTCAATATCCTGTCTCACTCTTGCCTCATTAAAGGCTTTAGTGTGGTTTCTGGAGATAGGCCTAATTGGGTTGGGTAGTCCTTCAGTGCTAGTGCATTCCTGAGTGAGAGTGGAAAATGTGAAAATTCACCTGACAGTCATGAGTGTCAGTGGAGAACTGGCAAAAGTAATTTGTAAACCTTGTAAAAGCACATTTAGATCAAGTTTTGGTCTTAGATGACAGATAATATAAACATAATGAAGTTGTTCAGAATGGAAGTTG
Source organism: Onchidella celtica (assembly GCA_963931925.1). Classification (NCBI taxonomy): domain Eukaryota; kingdom Metazoa; phylum Mollusca; class Gastropoda; order Systellommatophora; family Onchidiidae; genus Onchidella; species Onchidella celtica. Next base: position 21,384,978 of record OZ007581.1, on the reverse strand, counting down.
ATTCGGCAGATTTGTAAATTAAAAAAGTGTTTCTTCTTGCAGCCGATGTTGCATTATGTTACAGTGACAGATCTAGGCCAAGATCTAGATTTAGATGCTTTCGGAGAACACCTGTCAAAATCATTCTGATCATTTTCCACAGGATATTGTTGACCTAAATCCAGATAACACCAGCACCATGAAGGCAAAACTTGATGAAGATGTGAGCACTGAAGCATCAATGTATGTATACAGTCTTGCCATCACCTTTAATTACCATTTGATCAGCATGCCATTCTGTCATTCTTGTCCTGATCTTAAAGGATAGAGTAGAAGTTCAAAGGTGACATACTTTTCTTTGTGTTGGAATTTTTTTGTTGGCCCAGAATATCAAATGCATACAACTTGATAAGGTTCCATACCTCACAGTTACTGAATAGAGGATGTACCTGTTGTAACTGAAGGCAATTATAGTACTTCCATCATGCAGAACTGTATTGCATGTTTTTCCAAACTTTCAGAATGAATGTTTTCTATAAGTCTCCTTTGTTAATCAAATAAATGAAAAGCAGGAAAATTGCAATGAACTGTAAGACCATTTTATAAAATAACTATAACTAGGTGCGTTACATCTGCATCAAATTCCATAAAAAATATGGCACTATAATTTGTGATCAAACTTAGTTTTTCAGTTTTTGTCTTACTCATTACAAAGCTTACTGCTACAACTTCACCAGAAGAGGTGGTGTGAATTAAGAGGTTTTTGATGAATATGTGTTTCTTTTGGTTGTTTTTTTTATGGTGATATGGATTGGATGCATGTGGTATGTAGTTTTAATGATATATAATTGCATTATAAAAAGATGTGCACATCTTCATGTACATGATTCTGACACAATCTGTTTCATCCAACAGTGGAAGTTTCCAAGGACTCATCAATGTCCCATATTCAGGAGCATGTTGAAACTTTGGGTCAACTTGAGACACAGGAAAGTCCAGCTGGAAAACCTCGACGATGAGGGTTCCAATCTTGTCAATATCTTCAGCAACATACAAATCTCATCCTCAAATGATATTTTTAGAGGTGAGTAATTCTTAAACTCCTTTTGAGGGTTCCAATCGTCAACATTTTCAGCTCACACAAGATGATTGCAGTATTTAAATCTCATCCTCAAATAATATTTTTAGAGATGGGCAATTCTTAAACTCTTTTTTAATTTGTTAAATCTCAATAAATAGTGGTGGAAAGAAAGCTCTGATATTCTAGGGTATTCAAAAAAGTGTGAACCTGCATTCATTGTGCCAGGTGAGGCTCTCACCTTGTTCAAAACACTTCCATCGGTCTTATGCTTTTTTAATTTGTCCACCAGTAGAACAATCTTTCTCGGTTATGAAAAGCAGCCTATTAGAGTACATACCAGATGTTATCTATTTACCAGAAGGACTTCATGAAAAGTTCTTAAAGATTAGAGTGGCATCTCTACAACTAGGTATAGATGGACAAATATGACAAAGATGGACCTGCTAATTAAAAGTTGAAATGCTTCTTCAGACTGAAACTTTTGCTTCATTTTTCATCACCAGGTATATACAGGAAGAACAGAACTGGATTCCCTTTCTACCTAGTAATAGTTGAAGATGCTGCAGGGAAAAACTGGGCTGCTGTGTGTGCCTTTGTGAGGAAAGAGACTGTAGAGACATTGGAAAGGATGCTGTAGATATTCAAGTCCTTTGTGGAGAATGTGAGACAAACAGACATGTACATGACTGACTGACAAGTGCTGCATGCAACTCTTTGCTTGCAAATCAGTTTTCCCCTCTACCAAATCACTGCTCTGCTTAACAAAAGTGCCTGTATTATTCCACAATCAAAGGTGTGATTATGCTACCAATTAAATAAGACGACAGCATGAAGCTGTAGCATAATCCATAAAATCTCAGATTAACATGTCAGTTTGAATGTTTTTATAAAATCCAATAGGGCAGATGGCGAACTCGGTTACCATGGCGCGGCAATGATTACAGCCAAAGACAACACCTGACTTTTTCTCTCACCTTAGTTGCACTTGAAATGCATGAAATGCCTTCTCAAAGAAGTTTAATGCTATTTTGACATTTTTAATCATTATGAAGCCTGATTTGCATTTTTAATTAAGTTCATTTTACTGTGTGATGAAAGCATTTTATTGCTCTGTTTGATCATTCTACACTGGAATTTGATTATTTGCATGCATTTAGATTCATGTTCTTTTTGTGGTGGAAATTCGCAAGCATGATTCCACAACTGAAGACAGGGTGAAATTATAAAACAATGCATGGGTGTAATAATTTAAAATCAGGCTCTAAATGGAGATGGGGATCTTATCTCTACAACCTAGCCATGCTTAGCCCTGCCTATTCGGCAAATTCAGAGTTTTCATAAACACCAAGCCATTCCTCTGCATGAACTGTTTGTGTGATTTCACAATAGGAAAATCTCAAGGGCTGCCATTAATAGGCCTTTGAATGCAGCTACTGTATACTGCATTCTCACTCTTATTTCACATATTAACTCTAAGAATAACAGGGTTTCATGGCCTTTGTTTCTTCACTTGTGTTTGCAAGAGACCAAAAGAATTTGAAAATTAACACCAAACAGTGATTCCACCACCACTAAATTGCCCTATATGAAAATTTCATTTTGTATCACATATAAAATATGCCTCACATCCAAAGACCTCTTCTTTTTTTTCATTTATTTTTATCATGCTTGATTACTTATTTCTTTTTTATTGTTCCTTATATAATTATATACATGTACAGTGCACTCTCCCGATAACGACATGGCTCGGGACCAGAGGTGCATGTCGTTATCGGGAACATGTCGTTATTCGGAGATTTTCAAGATGGCGGAAAAAGGGGTGTGGTTAGACCCTTAGAATGTAACGTACCAACCATAGTGGGTGATCAGTGATCGGACTTTCCAAACATGTAAAATACACGAAGTGTGTGTGTGTGTTGTGTGTGTTGTTTTGTTTTTTTTTGTTTGTTTGTTTTTTTTGTTGTTGTTGTTTTTTGTGTGTCATTTTCCCTCTGTTGTTTATCCGGGCTTGGGACCGGCATGAGTGCAGCTGTATTTAATAATACAACTGAACACATGGCCACATTAAAAATGTTTTTTTTTTTTTTTTTTTTTTTGAAACTAACAGTCGGATTTCGATTTAGGGAAGAAATCCATAATCCCGGTCTGTCGCTTGTTGCTGCAAATCATAGGGCCGACTTTATCTTCCATCTGATGCAACAAGTCGAAAAGAGATGCACCATCCTTATGTTGCAGTGCAAACCGTCTGAGAGTTTGTAGTTCCGAATTTGCGTCACTACCCGTGACAAGAGGGGCAGCTTCATTGCTAACTCAATGTCGTTATCCGGAGAGTGGTCTAAAAAGTATGTCGCTATTTAGAGAGTTTTATTACTAATAACATACAGTTAAAAAATCGGGACCGGGGGTCAATGTCGTTATCGGGAGAATGTCGTTATTCGGATATGTCGTAATCGGGAGAGTGCACTGTATATGCATTTATGTCTTGTTTACAATAACTGTAATGAAGGTATTTTTTAAAACCTTATACGGCCCTAAACTTGCAGATGACCATCCCATACAAGAAATGATTTCTGGCCCACTCGATAGATGATTATTTAAATGTACTAACACTATACAGTGGTTTACACAATGGTGTGCAGATCAGTTTTTACCATTAAATGTGAAGAAAAAAAGGAATTGGTACAATGTAATTGATTTCAGAACCAAGTTTACAGACATTACTTCCACCGCTTAAAATCTGTAATCAAAATGTTGAGATAATTGATCTGAAAATATCTTGGAATGCACGGCAACTCCAAACTCGACTGGCACATTTATACCACCTCAGTCCACGCAAAGGCAAAGAAACATAAGTATTTCCTGAGGAAACTTAGATCATTTAATATAGACAAAACACCTGAGCAGAAAATTTATAAGTCAACTATCAAAGTATCATCCTATTTTGCATTACAGCCTGGGGTGGAGATGCAAAGGAGCACGAAAGAACAATTAACACTTCTATTATCAAAAAGAGCTTTGCTGTCTAAGTAACAATGAATTTATGAATTTTGATGAGTTATTCAGAAATTGAAATCAATTCTAAATGACTGCTCCCATTCCCTATTCTATCACATCAGATAGTCTGATCCCAATCTAGTGGACGATTACTAAAAACAGAGAGCACTGTAGGTGATCTTTTTTGCCATCCGTCATTTGAAGCAGTAGTGTTTCCAAATTTGGTATGCTGTTATGAGTTTTCCAAATCTATTGTTCTGACAGCGGGTAATGTTCTTTTTTGCTGGTAATGTTGTGTGAGTAATGTGCATGTATGCAGTATGAGTTAGAGACCTGTGTGCTTTTGATATTGTATTTGATGTACTGTTATTGATGATGTCTCAACAAATTTCCTGACAACAGGACAATAAAGTTATGCAACGTATCTTATTATTCTTATCTTATTTAATGTACATGTATTGTCATTTAATTTGTGAGTTAGAGACATTCTGTTTCATTGTTTTGTATGTCACAAAATTGTGGAAGACTGCGGTTTCTCTCAGTATTTTAATGTACAAATAAGACCACCGTAACTCTATTTTTTAGTGACTGTTAAGTTTCATTTTATAAATCTACATCCTAGAGACATGACATACAGATTTCATAGCCATCTGAAAAAAGGCTAAACAAACTTATTCAATAGGATCTTTTGAGACAAAATGGTTGAAAGTAGTGTTTTTTTTTGTTTTGTTTTAGCAGAGGGGAATGTGGATGGGAAGAAGTGCCCATAATTTAACAGCGGCCAATAGAAATATTGCCGGTGCTGCAAAATATTGAGCAATGACAATAAGGATAAATCTGTGCAATCTATCCCAGTGGGCACATTACATGCAGTTTGGCTACATCAAATTTTAGCTCAGAGAACCGAGAAAATGGGACTAAATCTAATACAATTTTTTTAACAAACACAGGCTTTTCAAATCCTGAATTTTCTGTTTAGCAAACAAAAATGTGAAACAGAACAGTTACCTAACACTACCTTAAATTTGGGGGAAAACAATTTTTAAATCTTTTTCAGTGTTTTGATAAGAAGCTGATGCTTCACTTTTCACTTGTGGATTTTCCTAGGTTGTTTAAATAATTATATATGTGAGACTGAAACCACAACTGTGCATACGTTTGATTATCACAACAATTAACAATAGCAGTCTATCGTTTAAATTTGTATCGACGGTGCTGTGCCAAAAACAGTAAAGATAAAGCCCTTGGGGGCGGCTGTGCATAGATTCGTAGGAAAAATATAAACAGTGAAAGTGACCGTGCATAAAAACGCCACTGTGTGATACACGGTCCATTACCGTGCATAAAAATGCCTCTATACTGTACACGGTTAGTGACCGTGCATAAAAACACTACTTTACTATACACGGCCCGTGACAGTGCACGAAAACGCTGTCATACTATACACGGTCCGTGACCGTGCATGAAAACGCCGCTGTACTATACACGGTCCGTGACCGTGCATAAAAACGCCGCCATTTTGTTCCGGCCTCCGGGGGACCATCTACAATATAGTTAGGCCCCTATTTGTTTCTGGGGGGGGGGGGGGAATTGGGGGAGCAACCACGCAATGGGGGATCTAATACTTAACAGCTTCTGCAAAGCATGAACCACGAAGTATTTGATCCGGGGAACGTCTACTCTGGGGGAACAAATACTTAGACACACCGGCATGCACCGGAGGCCAACAGGGGAATTAACTAAAAAAAAAAATCAGGTTTCGGAAATCTTTAAAATAGAAGGATTTGTAATTTTTGTTGAGAGAGTTTCAGGCCTATAATAGTAATACTGATCTCTCTGGTATTGATTGGCTTGTGAAAGATGGCAGCCATCAGCAAAGCAGATTATCTGAAACGCTACATGTCGAAAGATGAGCAGCGTAAGGAAGAGAAGAAAAAGAAGAAACGGAAGGTTAAGTCAACCAGAGATCCGGCGTAAGACATCAGGGAGAATGCGGGCGGGAGAATTTTTGGTCACCTGTGTTAGTAAATGTTACTAGAGTCTAGAGCTAGATATCTAGATTTCTAGATCTAGAATCTAGATCTAGACTAGATCTAGAATCTAGACTCTAATTTACTAGACTTGCATCTAGATTAATGGCTGCAAATCTTTGATCTTCTTGAGATGGATTTCGGAGTTTGGGCATTTTTACTTGGTACAGTGGATCTAGAGATATCTAGCATGAGTTCCTTAACCAGAGCATTCACTGGCTGTCTTCTTTAGAACTACTCTTACATCAGTAAACTGTCTTCCAATTCAGTGTAGATCTAGTGCCAGGTGATTAATAAAAGGCCATGCTTATTCACAGATGGATTTTTGGTTTTGTGATTTTTATTTGGGAAGGGCTCAGATCACAATTCTGGCTTTTTGTTAAATAATTAGGGCAGGTTTCACAAAATTGGACACTCAGATTTCTATTTTTTTTAGAAATACTCTTCATGAAGATTTCCTATATATGATACATCAAATTAAAGCTTAGGATGTCAGGAACACAGTTCAGCAATCTAAATACAGTGCAGTCCTAATATCTCGACATCAGTGGGACCATCTGACTTGCGTTGAGTAAAGAGAAAGTCAAAATAGCAGATTAGTGGTGGAAGAGAAAAAAAAGGGGAGGGACAGAAAACTGCTACTTTGGGCCTTGATTATGACCACACTGAGCCTAAAGAAATCAGAGTCAATAGTTCCTCCTTTTTATCAGCCACTGACAGTCTGACAGATCAAACATCACCATTATGGCAAAATTATCCAATAAATAACGCAGTTGTATCCCCTATTCTTTTAATTATCGGCATACTGTCACCTGTTCCCCTTATGTTGTTGTGTGGCAAAGATTTGCCGATGTTGGCGAAATGCTCTGTTTTACTAGATCTATTTCTTTTTAACCCTGACTTTACTGTTTCTTCAGAAGAAGTGATGATACTGATACACACACAGTGCCACATTTAACCAAGAGATTCAGGTCAAGGCCTAGTATCAACGGGGCACGAATGTTTTGTGAACCAAAAAAAAAAATTACTCTGTAGTACTTTGTACTTTTACTGCCGTGCGCTATGCATAGCACTCCACAGTTGCGTTACTGAAGCCAAGAGTTATCCTCTGTGCCCACATCCCCCTCCCCTATTCCTCCCCGCCAGCACCACAAAAAGAAATAAAGAGGTCTCATATGTGGGGAGTTGCGTGGGCATTTTCAGTAGCGCAATAGTAGATCTAGTGCATATGTTGATTATGTTGTGCTTCAGTTGGGGAGAAATGTGTCGATATAAGAGGAAAGAATGGAATAACATGTTGAGTTACGGGGAAGGCTAGGTATATTTGGGCCGAATACGGCCTAAATAGTGCAAAACTCCCGTTCTGGGTTATTTGGGCCGATAATGCGAGTTTGCAGTTTGCACTGTTCTGGCGTGTTTTTTTTTTTTTTGAAACGCAGAATTTGTGTCCGTGCAGTAGTTCCTAAAGGTAGCGTCAATTACCGGTAGCGTCAATTACCACAGCATTGCGGTGGCCATTGACGGTTCATCGATCGCCAATGGCTACCCCAGCCCCTTTTCGCCTGATGAGTCAATCTGACTACCACCCATTGATACAAACTGACTAGACCCTCATGCCCCCAGGTCCATCTGACCATTCCAATGCACACTTAAATTGACAATGGACACCGTATTACGCGGTGACAATTGGCACTCCCTTGCCCAAAATACCTTCGGCCCAAATAGCACAGCACCAGGTTGTATAGGCCGTATTCGGCCTAAATATACACTTCCTACGGGGAAATATTTAGCAGCATTAAAGAAGTAACAGGTTGGGACCTAAAAATTGTGTCGAGTTACCCAGAATGTTGACAAAAGCCATGTCGCAGTCGAGATAAGTGGATTGGACTGTAGATAGCAAGCTTCTGGTAAGAGAGATATATTCAAATGCAAAGATTGTTTGCTTGAAGGCACCAAAATTCAACTTCTCAAGTACCAATCTTTTGAATATGGGACACTCCTCAATTCAACTTCATTTAAATATTCACTTTACAGCATCAAATTCTGGTACAAAAATCATTGACATAAACATGTGTTGAAACTTAACCCTCACCCTGCGAAGGGCATCGAAATACGGCATCGACTTTCCGTGCACTCACTCTTTGCATGGGCGTACAAATACGGCAAGGTCAAGCAGACCACGCAACGCGCAAGCTGGATTTTCACACGTCAGGTCACTGATCTCTTTGAGACGTGACTACCGTCTTATTGCTCACTGTATCTCTTCTAAATCAAAGGCGTTGTGACAAGGACATGGTAACCAGTGAACCACTGGTCGGAATCACAAAGACTAAGCTTTCAAAGGCTCTCCCCACGCTATAAAAAGATGTGACATCGACAGGCGAAACTGTTGCTCAACAAATCTGCAATATCTCATTTTCTCACAAGCCAACCATCATCTAGAGTTGTCTGTATCTAAGAACCAATCAGAAACAAGCTCTGAAATGATCTTTGCCCCAAATACCCACATTGGTTCATTATATGTGTCAATCTGAATGAAACCATTTGTTTAGGGCTTGGGGGGCATGGCTAGTTATCATGCTTTGTTCCCACGAAAAGTACAGCTGTCAGTTTAGTTTCATAAGTCAAATCATTGGTTAGAGACTTAGAGACAACGGTTTTGCTGGTTAATTCATTATCGAGCGTGATAGAGCATAGCAACGAATGTTTTCATACTGGTCAAAAAACACCAAACCACGTGGACAGTGGTAGTGAGGTTCGTACATTCTTCGTGAGTAAGGTCACTGACCGGACAGCGGGCTTGGTGCCATCACGCGCGGGATGTGGGTTAATGCCTAATGAAAAAGATCCTAGACAGATAAGTCCTTGCTAAATGTGGAATACGAAAATGAAATCAATGGTAGAGAGTTGTGCCCCTTTTAGTAATTTCATACCGTGAATCCTACTTAATAATAAAATTATTTATGTAAAGAATTTTGACAGAAAACTGCTACTTTGGGCCTTGATTATGACCACACTGACCCTAAAGAAATCAGAGTCAATAGTTCCTCCTTTTTATCAGCCACTGACAGTCTGACAGATCATTTAAACCTTTTGAAGAAAATCCACTGCTAACATCACTCTGCTAACATATCCAGACTGACAAACTATAAATCACCCATCCTACCTTTCCCAATGAACAGATATCAATGTCTGTTACATATTTAAAAACTATGATGAGCTATAAATGTGCAAATGCCTGATGGAAGCTCCAGGCAACTTATGTGGCGAGTAGAAAATTCTTGAAGTGTGGCAGCTAGCATATTTTCTCACCAACACGAAGCTCGTATTCATAAAAAGATTTGTTCACTATGTCTTTTTTTTTAACATCATTTCTTTTGTGGTAAAATTATGTATTAACAGTCAGTTTCAAAGGAAAATTTTTAAAAAATAAATGAAAATGACACATTTTGTGGGATGATAACAACAGTGCGAAATTCAGACGAACAAGACCGGTGATTTACTGAACATTTCCGAGGTTAGTTTGCACCACTAATTTCACAATCTGGATGTCTAATTTTTTTACATAAATGTTTCAGAGTTGTGTTTATTTAGCACATAATATACTACTCACAGATTGATTTCACATCACTGCAAATTAAGAAATCGCGTCAGTCTGGAAAATCATGTTAGCACGCCAAAACTTTGTAACAGAAGCTTCAAATAAAATCCAACCACAATAAAATTAAGTTTTTTATATCTTTTATTCATTTCAAACACACTAAAATCAAATTTCTCACAAGAGGCATTGGAACACGAAAAATTGATAATGTGTAAGTTTTGAGTTATCTCAAGTGTCCCAGTTTGTGAAACCTGCCTCAGGCTCTTCACTCGGTACGATGACTCGATTCGGAGTATGGTAACGCATGGTGTTTCTTATGGTAATGATGCACCAGGTTGTCTTTTTTTACAGGTACTTATCGGTTATTGCATCCTCAGTAGCGTTAGAGAAACCCTGCGTAGTAGCGCTTTTACTCTGGTTCCCCCTTGGCATAAGTAAACTTGGGGGGGGGGGGGAGGGGTCGAATCTCTGCAAGAACTGACACTTTTCCTGCTATATATTTTTTTCTGCCCTTTTCCCCCCACTGATCTTCGTTGCTGTGCTCCACATAAAATTGTGACTAGGAATTTTTTTTTTTCAGATGAATTATTTGCCAATTTTGTCAGGTGTGAAATCACAGAGAAAGTCAGACAGAGCATATAAAAATGAACTAAGCTGCCATGCAAACAAAAAAGTAATAAAACAAAACATGACAAATAGCTGAAGCATAGACCACAGAATATATTTTCAGTAACTACAGGATAGATGTAAGTTACCGTAGAGAGATGAAATTTTCAGTTTGCAGTGACTAAAAGAAATCATTTATATATGTCTGTCCCCGCAGTTTTTTGCTTTGGTTGTGGCCACAAGATTCCACCTTTTCCACACTGTGGCCTGTGAATTTTTGCAAAATCCTGCAAAATTTGAAAAAAAATCGCATGCATTATTAGGAAAATAATTATCATGTTGTATGATTGAAAATAGTTAAGTTTTTTTTTTTTTTTTTTAAGCTGGTACAACTAAACACAGTGGTTCCCTTTACTTAGGCCTAGCATTACTTTCAGCCAAGATACACCAGTGACAAGATGATAGACACCTTGGGGTTTTCTCATGTATGGGTTTGGCAGCGCCATCTAGTGGCGTCAGCGTGAGATGTAAACAACGGCATTTTTTACAAAGCCGAATAAAGAAAATGCAGAGTTTTGTTCAGCTCTCACACCCCAAGACCTTATTGGAAGTCTCTTACGCTGTAATTATAAAGTAGTTCGTTGTAGGAAACCTCTGGCTATTTTTTTTCTTTTTTAAATTATGTGGTAGCAATGTCACAATCGTGTTATTAATTTACCATCATACCGAAGATAGATCTAGTTTATTTTTAGAATAACATGGGACCGAGGCTGGATTTTCCGTTCATGACGTAACTCACGCGCCCTGTCTCCCAGCAGCAAATGCAAGTAAGAAAGTAAACAATAGCAGGAACTGTGGAGGGTTTTGAAAATGTTTAGCATCTTTCCTTTAACAATAACAGACTAACCTCAGATTTTCCTTCTTCTCGTTCTTCTTCCTCTTCTTTTTCTTCGATAAATTCATGAAAAAAACGCCATCGTCGAGAATCACATCAACCGTTGCATCAGAGACGCAAAGCAGTACAAACAGTTAGTCAGTTAGCAGTCGGGTCCCAAGTGCAGATGGTAGGCTAAAAATGTCTTGTTGCGAGCAAGGCCAGGGAAACCGCACACACATTACTAGATTTATGTCTATGCCATCTCGTGAAATATCTGTGTCTCTCTTTTTCCTTCCTTCATCCGCCCTTTTTAGCTTTGCTTTATAGAAAAATTCATTATTAGTTACGTAGGCCTGCTACATATTTGAAAAATATTTTGACGGTGAAACTGCCCCTAGAAGTGAAACCGATCGGTGCTGTGTCTTATTTTCTATGCAAATCCATTGTACGAAGTGCTGGCTCTTCGTGCCGAGAGTGGGCGGTGCCCGTGACTGGATATAAATGTTTTTTTAAGGGGCCTGAAGAAGGGAGTGTCTGATCTTATCAATCTAGTATCTTTGTTTTCAGTATGGTACTTGCACTGACTCGCTCGTGCTAAATGCTATTGTATCCGAAGACTAACTGAAAAATGGATGCCTTTGTGACAAGAGGAGGAGAAGTTTAGCTGAAGACACCCTTCGATGTCTGACATTTTTGTATTACAACAACTTCTCTGGTAGTGGTAGTGATTTTTTTTATTAGATGAATATAGAATAGATGTATGAGTGGTTTTGCTGGAAGTGATTTTTTTGTTAAAATTAAATCAGTCATGGAATAAGATCAGTGGTGTTATTTGGTTTGAATTCATGCTGTCAAGTTTCATACAGTCTTAAAAACATATATGAGTGTAACATGTTGAGGAAATCTTTATTTAGTTATTTATGTTCCTGTTTTTAATCTGGAAAAACTATGTGAACCTCATTATAATTGAAACATATTTAATTCTTCTTCTTCTTCTGCGTTCTTCGTGTCAGACTGTTTATATCAGGAGGCCGGTAGCCTTTATGAAGGATGCTGTGCTCCTGAGTTCCTCTGCTGTCCCATATAGCTTAGTGTGTAGTGCCGCACCTCGGGGCCAGCTGTTTTCCCTCTTTTGTCTGTATAGGGGGCATTGTTGGAGGACATGTTCTGCATTCTCTGGGCAGTTTCCACATGGGTTTCTCCAACCCTGAATTTTTTGTAAAGGTGCTGCTGGCAGCCGGAGTCTGTTATGTCCAGTTCTCAGCCTAAAAATGTTAGTTTGCTCTTTTCTGCTGAGCAAGTATATCGCATAGTCTGATACATGGCTTGGATGACTTTGTTTCCACTTGGATTTCAAGGCTGCCTTAATGTGAGTTTTGGCTTCTGAGAATGTTATGTTTTCTCTGACTTGAGGGAAGTTTGCGCCATTTTTTGCCAGAGTGTCTGCCTTATCATTTTCGATGATGTTACAGTGGCCAGGGATCCACTGGAGAACCACATTGCTTGCTGTGTGGCATAACTGCACTAAGGCAGAGGTGAGTTTGTTTTGATGATAATCATGTGAACTTTGAAGGGCCTGCAGGACTGACCTAGCATCTGTGAGAATAACTATTTTTTTGTTGTATATGTCTCAGTTTTGTAAGTTTAGCGCAGCTTCTAGTATGGCTTCTGTTTCTGCTCTGTAGTTGGTAGAATACTGTGGGTACTGATAGTTCTGATTCTTCCCCATTAGTCCATTGGATATATACACCACCTCCTCCATCTCTTACGGCTTCTTGTGCTGACCCGTCCGTGAATACCCGGATCCAGCTGTTTTGTGGATAGGAGCTGTCCAGCATTTCCTGTGTGAGTGATTGCAGCTCTGCAGTGGACTGATTGGTCTTGGAGGTGATGCCATAAATGGTGTCTTTGATTAGGGGAAAGTGTTGTCTTTCACATGGAGGGCAGCAGTCAATCTCTGTAAGGTCTTCGTCTTCATCTATGGGTGGGATTTTAAGGTTGTTTAACTGTTGTCTAGCCGAGTTTAAAAAGCCGGTTCTCTTTAGTTTGCTTTTTGTTGGTTTCTTTACTCTATCATTCATAGGGTGATTTCCAAGGTTTTGAAACTTTGTTAGCTGTGAGGTTAGTTTTCCATTTTTTCTGTCCTCCAGTGGTTGTAAACCGGTGATGCTCTCCATCTCTACAATAGGTGTCGATTTCATTCCCCCAGTGATAATTCAGAGGCTCTGAATTTGGAACATATTTAATGAAGAGGTTTTATTAAAGGAAAACCAGTGCAAATTTTTTTGCAAAATTTGTCATTTTCAGGTTGCAAATTTTGCATTTCTGGTTGCAAAATTTTGATTATTTTTTTGCAAATTTCCGCGGGGACAGATAGGCCTACAGTTTGATTTTTAATTAGCAACTGTCTTGTCCAATGAACTGGAATAAATAAAATGAACAGGAATAAATAAAAGAAGTAATCTGGTGCTCATTAGTAATGATGAGTTTCCCCACGACATCAATTTTGCAAAATCCGTAGGAAAAAAAAATATTTCCTAATAATGAGCAGCACTAGGTTTAAAAAAAAAAAAGCTCTGGTGTGGGATTGAGCCCAAGACCGATTGAACCCATAGTCTCCGACTGATAACTGCTGAAGCTAGTCAGTGCCATTGGGCTACCGCAGGCCACAATAGGTTGGAGGAACTCTTCCATAGTAGACATCACAAAACCAAGAAACCCCCATCTGTGACTAAGATCCAGATCTTATTTGCAGATGTCTGCGAATGGGCACTTCGTTAATAAAATGCCATAATAATTTGGTTGTTGTTAGGGGGCTGTATTATCTTACATACGGTACACCTTGAATCTAACGAACTAGGACTCAAAGAACACCTTGCATTCAACGAACAGAGAAAAATCCCTGTTTTTTTTTCCTTCACTGTCTTTATTAAATATCTTTTACCGAACCAACTAATCTCAGACTCACCCTCGGTTCCAACGAACCAGAAGTGTAGGCAAGCTCACAATAAATTGTTTGTCTACCTAGAAATCTAGTTGAAATTCGAAATTCAAAAGGTCTGCTGTTGGCTGACAAGAAATAAGTAAGTGTACCGTAGGCTATATTATGCCATGTAATAGGGGTAGGGCAAGGTGTGGACACAGAGAGAGAGAGGGGAGGGGGAAGGGGTGGCAGCCAACTCGTGGGAGAACATGATACGGGATCAAAGAGACAAAGCCGCCGGAACTAGGATAGTGGGTGGGAAGGGTAAAGAGTGGTTGTAGGCCTGTAGACAAGCAATGCGGGGCAGAGGGAAGGTTGTGGATAGAGGGGGCATTGGCTTGTGTAGAATTGGCTCCGACGAACCTTGCATCCAACGAACTTTTAAAAAGGACCGAACTAGTTCGTTGAGTCCAAGGTGTACTGTAGTATGTTGTATCTGAATAGTGAACAGAACTCAGTATTTTCTCTAATTCAGCTTTGTAATTAGACCACAGCCCCTTTATTTAATTTATGGCTCATAAATTTATTTAAACCTAATGCTGTAATAGTAATTATACATGTAATTTATAAGGGCTTGAATATTCTAAAGTTTATCCAACTTTCCAAGTTGTCTTGATTATGCAGCATCAGGTCGTTCTTTTTAGCATTATAGAACTTGTCCTTGGTACCATCAAAATGTCTCTGAGATGTCATTATGGAAATCAAAACTGTGCTGAACTATGGAAGTGGCCAAAGAACACTCCCATTCATATTTCAACCATACATGTATGTAGCTTATTCGAGGATGCTATAGACTTGAAATTATCTGCCATCACACTGTACTGGAATGAATACTAAGCGATTATCAGAGACATTGGCCTGGTAAGAGTACTCATCATAAATTCCATTTGGGCGAAATCTGTTTGAAGGGATCTGTAGTCTGAGCATATCTGTGTACAATCCACAAAGTCATGTGGTTTCTTGCAATAATAAATCAGTTCCTGTCATTTCGCTGTTGTGCTGAAAACAGGTACACGAAAGCCACAAAATCAGTCAAGGTAGTTGACTTAGAGGGAAATCTTGACACTAAAATTGCGCAGGATATTTATCAACGTTCAATGTCAGAGCTACATCATGAAGCAAGATCGATCCTTATGCATCTCTGAATATTGAGCTGAATGGCACATTCATTGGCAAATTTATGTGAATATTTTTCTATGTTGTACTAAAGAACCTGTATAATTCTAATGGCATGAAGTTAAAGTTTAGCTAGTGAAGATGTGTCCATCCTGTCATTCTTGATTGAAAGACCCAAAAATTAAGCTTGCTAGATGTAGAACAAATCCTAATACACATAGCCCTATACTCTACAAGTCAACAAGTTGAGGTCAAGATATGAAAAATGCTGGCTAGCTGAGGGTGCTATTATTTTCAAAGTGGCTCCATTTCTTAATTCCTTCAAAGGATTCAGAAATAGAAGCGGGTGAAGGTTTGGAGGGAAACATAAATTAATATTATACAGTGTAACCGTGTGTTCAAATTGGTGTGTATGTGTGCGCATGTGTGTGTGCATGTGCTGTTATTACATTTTAAACAAACTGAAACAATGCTTTAATAAAGATGTCATTAGCCTGTGACATACTTGTCTTTGGGATGTAAACTTGTGTTTTTACGGGGTCGCTAGCTATAATTAGATATAAGGGATCTGGGCATGATTGCTTCAGAACCAAAACCTCAAAAGCTAAAATGTGACAAAAATACTGATTTGTGTTCACAGTTCAGTTTTATTTTCTCCATTTGGCATCATGTGGCTACTGTCCTTACTGAGGCACTTCTTAAATTGAAAGAAAAAAAAGCCTGATTTTTTGCCAAACCTGCAGGAAAACCTGCTGGTTCAATAATCTATTATAATTTAAAATCTTTTGATTCAGGAACTGCATCTCATGGTGACAAACCTTTATTAATGTTTGCCATTAATATCAACTAACTTCTGGTTACATTTACTTTCAACTGAATCTATACTACATGTATATATTTGTGGACTTGAGATTTTTCGTTGCAAGAGGCTTCTGAACCACGCAACACTCGGACTTCAAATTTTATATGGTGCATCAGAATGGATGTAAGGGTGCACAGTTTTTAATAGAAGTCTCAAATCGGTGTTGTTTTTTTTATTGGAAATTTATTGTTTCGCCATCATTTAGAACTATTTCGAGTCATGGTTTGCCATTTTAAGGTTTCGTTATCACTTCCTGTGATGTGTTCACTATCAAACGCACTAACCCGTGCGCAAATCATGCTGTTGTACGGGATGCGCAGGGTGTCAACTCACAGAGCCAGAGCAGTAAGACTTATTTAAAAACAAACAAACAAAAATAAAATAAACAAATAGGAACAGGTCAGATGAAGCAGGTCCATAATAACCACCCAGAAGTGAAACCAACGTTCAAACCGATTTATCCTGGGCAGGGCCGGGGACCTCAGCTAGTGTAATATATTCATGACATGTATGACATACATATATAGATCTATATTGTATTGTTTTTTTTTTTTTTATCAACATTCTACTCTGTATCTCTTGGATAGATGGGAGTACATGTATTGTGTATTATGATATACTTATAATGTGCTCTTTATGACATGCCTTAGTTGATCTTTGTGAATTTGCTCCGGACTGCTTCCTTTTTATTTGTGTTCATTGAACAGTTTCAACACTGGTAAAGTGGTAGTTGAAAAAAAAAAAGAAAGATAGTAGCATAATAGCAGCATAACAATACCTTTGGCCCCAGGTGTTCAGAGCTAGAGAATCTCTTCCCAACTGATGCAGTGCTGGCTGGCCCAGGACTGCGTATTGCTGTGTAGGAAATTAACAAGAAAAGATAGCATGGCGGAAAAAAAAGGCACATTTGGTTTGCAGAAAAGGAGGCTGCTATCTTTTACTGTGTACTGCATACAGGTTTGTGAGGTAGTATAAAACATCTTTTAGTTTTACAAATCGAAGTTCTTATTCGCAGATGAGGGTTTCTTGGTTTTATGATGTCTGCTGTGGAAGAGTTCTCCAGCCTATCAGGGTCTGCGGTAGGGCAATGACTAGCATCTGCGGTTATCAGTCTTAAGTCTATGGGTTCAATCCCATTCCGGAGTTTTTTTGGTTTTTATTTTAAACCTAGTACTGCTCATTATTATACATATATTAGGAATTAATGTTTGTTTTTTTTCTGAGGATTTCGTGAAATTGATATCATGGGGAAACTGATCATTACTAGTATGGCATACCCCAGATTACGATTTTTATTTATTCCTGTTCATTTTGTTTGTTCCTGTTCATTGAATGGGACAGTTGCTAATTAGAAGTAAAAGTGTAAATCAGATTTTAAAAATGTAAATGATTTCTTTTAGTCAGTGTGAACTGAAAATTTCATCTCTCTCTACACGGTATTCAGTAACTTAGATCTATCCTGTATTTACTGACAATATGTTCTGTGATCTTCTGCTTCAGCTGTTTGTCATGTTTTATTTTATTACTTTTTTGTTTGCATAGAAGTTTAGTTCATTTTTATTTGTTTTGTCTGACTTCCTCTGTGATTTCATACCTGACAAAATTGGCTAATATCATGTAAAAAAAAAAATTCCATTTCACAATTTTATCCTCTGGAGCAAAGCAACGATGATCGATGGGGGGAAAAAGTAGAAAAAAAATATCGTCAGCTTTTGTGGAAATTCGAACCCCCATTACCAACTTGGCAGGCGAGCTTACTTATTAGCATCCACCGGGGGAACCTGAGTAAAAGCGTTGCTATGCAGGGTCTCTCTAATGCTACCGAAGACACGATAACCGAGAAGTATCGCTAAAAAAAAAAAAAAGACAACCTGGTGCAATCATTAACGTAAGAAACACCATACATTACTCCGAATCGAGTCATCTTACCGAGTGAAGAGCCTAATTATTCAACAAAAAAAACAAGCCAGAATTGTGATCTAAAGGAGCTCTTCCTAAATAAAAATCACAAAACCCAAAATGCATCTGTGAATAAGATTCTCTCTGCGAATAAGCGTAGCCTTTACAAATACTACTTTAAACTCATAAATTATATATCTGCGAATAAGAGTTTGATCTTATTTGCAGACATCTGCAGCTGTTAATACAATATGAGCATACATGAGGATTGGCTCAAATGTGATTTATACTATGGGGCTTAACTGTTGAATACAATTTCCCAACTGATACAAGTATTACAAGGACATGTTATTGAAAGGACCTCAATAAAAGACATTATGCATCATTTTGTTGATGCCAGATGGCTGCAAAAGGGATTTAAAGTCTAAGGAGTGGAGAAGATGGATGGGGAGTTAACTTGTTAAAAGCAGTGATCTGGACTACTATGTGTGTTTTGTTTTTTTCTTTGTACAGATTGAAAATTATAGATGATGATATTGACTTCAAAAGGCTTCAGCATGGACAAAATACTGAAGACGATGGATTCAATGACGAAGCTCCAACTGTTGCAGAAATTATTGATGAGCGTCCACAACATATTCAGCAATTAGAAATCTATCGTAAAAACTCAAGATGGAAAGTTTTAGGAGAGGCAGATGAAGGTACAGAAAGTGTGTACAGCATATGAGGGGTTTTCGGTGAACAATGCAAGTGATCCAGTAACTAAAAAAAATGTTTTATTTAAACTGTTGAAATTTTATGAAAATTTTGGAACTCTCTCTTACTTTTCACCCAGAAGTTTAATGTTCACTGAGAGCCACATGAAGAGCAGCGCAGCACACAAATCTCCATGTCTTATCTTTGGCTACAGCTTTGAATTTGTATCTTTGAAAGATGGATCAAATACATTGTTTCAGCCAGTGCATTTTTTTTTGTTGTTTAGAATAAAAAAATTATAAACTACATAGTGCCAGGTCAGAAGTTTAGGATAGATGATGAGTCAAAAAAAAGCCCCCCAGAAATAAGGAGTAGAAGAAGTAAGCGAAAATTTTAGCAATAAGTAATTAACTGAGCAAGAAAAAGCCTGATTAATGCAGGAGCATACATGAAGATTGGTGTCAAATGTGATATACAGTGCACTCTCCCGATTACGACATCTCCGAATAACGACATTCTCCCGATAACGACATTGACCTCCGGTCCCGATTTTTTTACTATATGTTATTAGTAATAAAACTCTCTAAATAGCGACATACTTTTTAGACCACTCTCCGGATAACGACATTGAGTTAGCAATAATCGGCTGTGACTTTGCTAGATACAAAAATAAAAATAGCTAAAATATTGTTTCCGGTCAGTTTCATTTCATTCTCTGAGCCAATAAAAACACTTCTTTTCCGACCAATGAAATGTCCTACCAGAGGCACCTCATAGCCAATGAGATCGCTTTGTTATCGGCCAATGAGATCGCTTTGTTATCGGCCAATGAAAACACACCTGTGTCTATTGTCGTCGGAACAAAAAGGGTGACGCGCATTAAATGAGTCAGTCATCACATCGCTGACCGCTGAATCGATTGTATTCACCCGAGAACAATAACGCACCCCAAGATGTCGACAGCTGCTGTTAAAAAAAGAAATATACTGACAATAGATGCCAAGCTGCAAATTCTGGCTGATGTGGACACACCCCTTTTTCCGCCATCTTGAAAATCTCCGAATAACGACATGTTCCCGATAACGACATGCACCTCTGGTCCCGAGCCATGTCGTTATCGGGAGAGTGCACTGTATAATATGGGGGTTAACTGTTGAATTCAATTTCTCAACTGATAACAAGTATTACAAGGACATTTTATTGGAAGGACTTCAGTAAAACTAAAAGCCCTTGTGCATCACTTTGTTGATGCCAGACAGCTGTCCACTGACATAATAAGTCTGTTGAATGATCTTAATGCTGTTTTGGTGAAATTTTAAAACCAGTTCTGAAAGATTTGAATTGCCGGCCATCTACTTTAGACAGGGGGCATGTTTTAAAAAATGTTTGTAGGTAATTCTTCAAGTGGTATGGTATTTCTCTGGAAATATGTTACAGAGGCATGGAATATTTTTTTGTGCAAATGAATAAATACTGTGAGACTTATGTGCATGCCACACACATACAATTTTAGTGATCAGATGAAAGGTTTTCTAGTCCTGAAGGTTTACCCCAGGTGGTCTTCCTTCCCCCACAGTATATGTGAAGAGTACGGTGAAAAAGCCAGGAGATAGATACAAAGATAGAAATCAAAAGGAATTGCTATTATGTAAGGAAGGCACATGACTTAACTCTTTCCATACTTTTCACCGATACATCGGTTCCTCCGACTGACGCATTTGGACTAATTTCTGCTGAAGTGCAGTAATAGTGGCATCGGTTGTACCACAAACAACAAAAACACTGGGAAGCTAGATGGACACAGTATCGTTGAAATGCCCAGGGGTAACAAGGAGAGTACTTTTTGCCGATGTATCGGTCCCCCCGACTGACGCATTTGGACTAATTTGGGCTGAATTGCAGTATGGAAAGAGTTAATGTCACAATCTTTCCACCATTACAGGCCAAAGTAAAAATACGTCAGTTTTAGAAACCAGGGCAAGATGTGGTGCATTTTGACATATATATATTGCTTCATATTCCTTAAGCTATTTTAACCCCGTTGTTTTTTTCCCCATAATTTTGCAGAAAATGGAAATTTGGACTATTTTCGTAAAATGTTATGAAAGAACTATCAGATATGCCATGTCTTTCCATCAGAAAATTCAGTGAGTGAATGACCACCGACCATCATTTTGGTTTAGTTTTATTTATTCACTTATGGGGCTTGTCAGGTCCAGATCCTACATGGAGCATTTTGTTGTTAAAGCTGGGTCTGACAGACCCCAAAAGATATGAATTGGTAGTATTTAGTTTTTGTTTTGTTTTCTTTTGTTTATGAATTTGTCTGGGAAACCTGGGTCTGACAGACTTCTTGAGTTACAAATGGGTAATGTTTAATAGTTTTCCTCTATGTGAGCAGCTAGGCCCCAAGAGGTATAAATCCATATATGAGCCAGGCAGAGTAAACTTGTGTTAATTACACTTCTGTTTCTGGCACTTTAGATTCTTTTCATTTTGGCATTGCTCTTTATTTTCATTCTTTTATAACAGATGCACTTAATTTTGGAGTCATTGGCTCTCCAGGAGACATTAGCTTACCAGTAAGCAAAATTACAGGGCGAAAACGACACGACAGCAGTGAGTCAGATTCTTCACCGCTGCGGTTAAAATCTCGCAGAGTTGATCAGGGTCTGAAGATTCAGAGACATGATTCAGGTAGCTCCTCAGATGGAGCATTAGATAAAAAGAAAAAAAATGATCAAAGAAAGCACAGAGTTCATCATGATTCAGACTCTGATATATCACCACCAAGACAGACACACATTACACGTAATGAGAAACTCCACGTTCTCAAATCAAATGACACTGCGTCTAAAGAGAAGATTAAAAGTATTCAGACTTCAAGGAGAGCTGATGGTAGACATGACACTGGTTATGATCACTCTCCTCCAAGAAAACGTGGAGGAAGTCCTGATTCTGACCCATCCCCCCCAAGGAAACGTAAAGGGAACTCTGATTCTGATCCATCACCTCCAAGGAAGGGTAAAGGAAATCCTGATTCTGATCCGTCTCCTCCAAGAAAACAAAAAGGAAATTCTGCATCTACCCTGTCACCTCCGAGAAAACATAAAGGAGGTCCTGGTTCCGATCAATCACCTCAAAGGTAATCCACACAATATACCTGAATGTTAACAAGATATAGATGCCATTATCATTATTTGTCAAGGGTATGCACTGCAGTGGAAACTAAACTCTACATCCCACTTTTTCTAATGCATTCTGTGCCATGGTACTGTGTACCTAAGGTGAGAGAAACAGCCCAAGGGTTCGATTTTATTTGGCTACTTGCTGAGGTACCCCGCTGCCTGGGATAAATCAGTTCTTTAGTTTCATTTGTTTGTGACTATAATGGATCTACTTCACCTTGCTCATTCCTTTAAGTTTATTTTGTTTTTGCAGTTGTTTGTTCATTCTTAGACTCTATCATCTTATTGTATCTAGTATGTTTGGTCTTACCACACCATCATGTGAAGTCCAGATCATTTGTTGAAAATTCACATATTCAGACTGACTGTTGCTCAAGTGACATTGTCTCATTCAGAGCATTTTTGAATGAAGGAGAATGCAGTTAGACTGAAAATGTATCAAACTTCGCCATCATATCAGAAATAAGATACATCACATTTCCTGCAAGAGCTCTGTCTCAGTATGATTTTCTGTCACAATTCTCTTTTCTTTTTTCATTAGGATATCTGCAGCTGGTGGCCACAAATCATCTAAAGCATCCAGGGTCTCAAGATTCGACTCAGAACTTTCAAGAGAAGAAACTAAAAAGGCTGCCAAAACGTTAAGTGGAGCCAAGGCAGGATTGTCATCAGCAGGAGAAATGAAAGAAGAAGCGAGACAATTAAGGGATAAAGAGGACCTGTCGTTCCAGAATGTTAGTTTACTTACTAAATATTTTTTTGTTCGTTGTTTTTTTTCTTAAATAGTATGTTCAGATTCTGAAAAGCTTATCTTGCCCTGTAAGAAAGACCTTAAGTTTATGAAAATTTCACTTTTCATACTTAACTTTTGTTTGTCTGAATGGTTGTGGTGATTACATTAAATTTGTGGGTGTAGTTCAATAAAGGCAGTGAAGTTTATATAGAATGGTGACACAAACAATTGTGTTTAATTCACCATATTCTAAAGCCTCAGAGCTCTCTGTATGTCTGAAAAATGTATTTGTTGGTTATGGCTGTTAAAATTGCAGGGGAACAAATTGTTTCCTAGTTCCACCAGGCTATCTGCAATTTCTTCCTTGAGACTTCATAATGTTTTAAATTGTTTCTTCTCATGTGTATGGGAATGGCGGGTTTTAGTTTGCAGGACTTTGAATACTTGGGTTTGCATTATTGACTTGCTTGTAACATTTTGTTTTCTATCTTGATAAATCATAAAATGTAAATTTTCCAGCCTAGTGTAATTATACTCCAAATCAAATGTGCATGCTACTGTTTTTGTCATTGTCAGAATCGTCTTTTCTTTCTTCCATTAGATTGATGAAGTAACCTTAGGTAGACATGCAAAAACTATTGTACGAGACAAGGAGACTGGGAAAAGGAGAGACATGAAAGCAGAAGAGGCAAAAAATGATGATGATGAGAAAAAGAAAGAGGAACAGTTAAAAAAGTATCAGCAATGGGGAAAAGGGTAATCAGTAGTTGAAATATGATAAAAATTTTCTGTGTAGAAGTTGAGAATATTTATCTTTGCTGAAGTACATTATGTTCTTACCTATAGAAATTTGTGTCATGTGAAAAGGGACACAAGATTCCTCTCTGTTTGGATGTGTCTAAAGTCAACTTGTTTCTGAGAGAAATGACAGCCAAATGAGAGTTTCTATGACATCCTTTGGTTAGGCAGTTCAGTGAAAAAATTCAAATCTCACCAAAGACCATGAAACTATGCTCAAAACAACAGTCTTGGTGCCCAGATTACAAATCTTTTTGGATTTTTCAAATATCTTCATTTGTTACAAAGTTATGATTTTTTTCTATATTTATTTTTGGCTTAATTTTAGCACTAGCGGCTGTGACTGGATTTTCTTAAAATTACACGTATCAGTCCAAAACTTCGCAACCAATAAAGATAATTTTTATTATCATACAAGATTACGTTTGTTAACATCTCCACATGAATTTAAAAGACACAAACAGTTATATATCTTCATAGGGCAATTTTTAATAATTAATTTCCAACATGTAGTAGTATGAAATTTGAAACATTCCATGATCAGATTCTCATAAAATTTCACGCTTCACTCCATACCTTCGCAACCAATACAAGTAAATGCAATTATTTTGTTTTGTTTTGTTTGCTACTATCTGCACATGAATTTAAATGACAAAGGCTATTCAACATCTTAGTGGAACAATTTTTATATGTAATTTCTAAAGGAAATATTATGACTGAAAAATTCCACAAATGGATTCTCGTGACATTTCACATTTATGTGCATAACTTTGCAAGCCATTAAGATATTTTCAATTGTTATACAGCATTTTGCTTGTTAATGTTTCTACAAGATTTTAAAAGGCAAAGCATACTAAGAAAAACTTTCTTCAATTGAAAATGTTTAAAATGTAAATTACAAAATTAAACAAAAAATTCCATGACGCAAACATCGTTCATGTTACCCAGGATGTAGATCTGTGTATTTTTTTATCAACCAAAAACCAAACTATAAAAGAATAAAGAGACTCATGATATTACTAGTATTCACTCATCAAAAAGCCATTCTCCACAGATAGACTACAAAACCTACTAAAAAGTTATGCATTCAAGAATAACATCAGCAAAAAACATGTCTGCACGAACAGTATAATCGACAGAATTAAATTCTGATTCAGCCAACAGCCAAACTCCAACTTGTCCTCATTCACATCATTATACTTGTCATAGTCATGTAAAAAAACCAAATTTTGATGAAAAGAACAAAGTCTGAAGTGACAGGCCCACTAATAATGTAAAGACACAAGAAGGTAGCTACACTCATCAAAGCATTAATAAGTGATAAAATACTAAGTGATTAGATTAGATAAGTGAGTATAGATCCATTGAGAGGAGTCTTCTATTCTCCTAGTACTACAGTAGATTTTGACAATAAAAGATCTGGAGTTTGTGAAATGTTCCCCCTATTATTATTAATAAGTATTTTATTGGTGTCAACCACCTTATAAAAAATATAGAAAAAAACAAAATAAAGCAAAAAAAAAAAAAAACGTACCTAAACATATTTTCAATTATTCTGTCAAATTATTATGAACGGCACTGACGCGATATAAACGAGATGCCGGAGTTATGAAGCGTCGATTGAAACAGTGAGAGTGAGGGGATGAAGGTTGGGGCAAACGTCCAACGACGTTGAATATAAAGATGCATTTTCGGGCAAGCCCTGCGCCTTGCTGCATGGTTCAATTAACTGAACTTTTTACCACATTCGGGAGAAAAGGTCATTAAAAAGATCCAAGTGAAGTTTCAAAAACCTAAGACAAGTAGATTTTATGCACTCACAGATTCAAATTTACCTCATTTTGTAGTCAAAGCGTGAAAATATCTCTGGAACTATGAAATGGACACAAACTTGGAGAACGCCATTTTAAAGAGTGTTCATTCCCCTTTTAAAATATGTATCGAAAGTGCCGACAAGTCAATGTTAACGAAACGAAACGGACGGTTTTCAAGACCGTGTAAATTTGCGACAGTCACGGCCGGTCACAGTTGGCTATTAGCGAATAAGGCTGCTGCGTGCGAGCCTATCGGAGCATCACTGAACTGCCTACTTTGATATGTCCTGAAATCAAAATTTTGGTTAAAGTAATCGATTAGCAGTTTTTGTGCTATTCTGCAATAGCAACCATTTTTACACATTTGCACCACGATTTGACCTTGATTTGACATTATTTGAGTGAAGAAAATATGTATTGATGGTAGCGAAGTCACAAAAAGATGAAAAAATAGGCTGAAATACAGTTTCTCGCAGTGAATTACACCTGCTAAATCTGATTATATTACGAAACTTTGGTATTGGTATTTGCTTCTGGCTTCCTTCATACTTCATATGAAACACCAGTATGTTTGATTCAACCAACATTGTGTTATACAATGCTAAACACTTAACACTTTAATGCTTGAATAGCTGACCTTGCGACATACTTAAGTAGGAATAGTGAAACGTAATAACATTGGTTGAGCATGTGCGCAGCTCTCGCACATACTGAGCTTGTACGCATTTGCCCTTGGTGGCGGAAATATGTCCTTTTGACCTTGCAGCTTCCTTACTATCTTTGGCTATGCTGCGTGGAAAAGTTTGCCAATAGTCAGCTTTTTTCTCAACACGTGATTTTTCATCATATAATTTCTGTCTTTTTCCTTTTTTATGAAGCAATCAATAAACGCTTTGGCACACATCATGTTTATTGACATATAGTAAAACAAACAGAGAGATTATTAGAAAATTTGTCTTAGTTACAGCCATTATTAGAAATAGGCAGTTTAGGAGCCAAAATGGAGAGAAAAATGAATTGTTCTTGTCTGTCTATTTCATAAGACGCCCTTCCTTCCTTTAGACTACCAGGGTTAATGACATTATCTTAATATGGAGATTGCAAAAGGCTTTCTGAGACAATGTAAAATAGCACAGGCTACAATTTCTATAGTATAGATGTATTGCTGCCAAAACATAAAAGATAAACATTATACATGTAGATTTTTTGAAAGTGCATCGGATGGAGATTATAAGGGAACCAAGCACAAATTTATGAAAAATGCTCATCATGCAAATGACCTAATTTGCATTATTAATATTATGCATAATTATTGTCAACCACAAAAATGTTATTTCAAATTCTTCAAGAGCACTTATACACGTCATCCAGATTATGAAAGAAACTTACATTGTCTCACCATCAGAATCTTCAATATCGCTTGAATCAGAACCAGAATCATCCAAAGGGATGAAACGTTCACTTGAGTTTACATCACCAGAATTCTCCAAATCAGAGTCAGAATTTAGACATGATATGATATTGGTTTTTACCTCATAAACTCTTGAAAAATGACCTCTGCACATCAATTACTTTGTGCATATACTGAAAAAAGAACAATGGATTATTGAGTAGAACGGCAGCAGGAAGCAGTATGAAATTAGAAGTGCAAAACATGTTTGAACAATGTCAGCCAATATATCAGCCTCATGGCAGTTTTTGGATGAAACTATTGAAATGGTAGGACCTGTGGCAATTAGAGGGCTAATGCCTGATGTATGGTATTGAAAGTATTGCAAGACTGATTGGCAGTGGTGAGGAATTACGCTAATTCACAAGGTCTGTTTGCACATTGTTGCCTGTAAATTTGCGCCACTTATATCATTTGTTAATATATTTTTTGCATGAATGTTGAAGAATTGTTTTGAATCATCATCATCATTGCCTTTCTCACCCTGGATCAGGGTATAGGCCACCAACAAACACTTTCCATCCCTCTCTATCATGGGCCAGCCTCTTTACATTATTCCAAGTCTTTCCGCTTCGTTGCACATCATTTTCTCTGGCTCTTCTCCACGTTCCGCGCGGCCTTCCTCTTGATCTCTTGCCCTGGGGATTCCAATCCAATACCTTCTTCGTGATGCTGTTTCCTGGCCTCCTGAGAGTGTGGCCGATCCATCTCCATCGCCTCCTACCAATTTCCTCTCTGACTGGGCTCTGTCTTGTTCTTTTCCATACAATTTCATTGCTGACCTTGTCTGTCCATCTGATCTTAAGTAGCTTCCTCAAACATCTGTTGATGAAAACTTGGATTCTCTTTATGCAGGCCTGAGACGCATTCCAAGTCTCACACCCATACAACAGGACTGACTTCACATTCGAGTTGAATATCCTCAGCTTTGTTTTTAGATTGTTTTGAATGCTTTTGTAAATATAATGGGAGAGGATGGGAAAAGTGATCAGATGGGAAAAAGATCCTGTCTTTGGCGGCCACGGTGGCTCAAATCCGCGATTTTTCTGCATTGTAGTTGTGGGGGCCCAAAACACATAAATTCACCTAATCGCGTCCATCGCCGACCATCACTTGAAAGGCACTGATTTATTACCGGCAACAGCGGGTCAGTATGACCCAAAAATCATATTTTGAAGCAATGATTACAGTACACTAAATCTGCTGCATTTACACAAAAACAATTTACCTGGAAATGTTGCACACACTTTTCTTTTGTGATATTTGAAATTTCAATGCATTCTTTTGGTAAATAAAATACATGTACATGAGTGCCCTGAAAAATGCAAGCGGAGAGGTTTCCAGTGGCATGTGTGTTTCAATGAAAATAATTATATTTTCCTCGCCAAATTTTTGCAACATTCAGGCATCTTTTGTAAGCAGAGACTTTGCAGATTAGTGTCCTCTTGTTCTTTCACATTAACATTAATAGTGATATCTTGGAGAAACATTCATGAACTCTATGAAAGGATTAGTCCTGTATGATACCTAAGTCCATGTGTACTTCTTCAGAACGAGCCATAAAGTTGTCCAATAAGATCAGCAAGTACACCGTTTTTTTTGTAAAGCACATTACCCCAGAGAAGCATTGTTATTACTATATTAGAGTGGGACACATTGAAAGAGTCGAGTTGTTGTGCACAGAAAATGTGTGTGCGCCTGAAGAAAGGTACCAGTTGTCGGTACAGCTATTTTTGAGCTAGGGGATGAAAAGGTAGAAAAAGTAGTGACTAGTCGAAAATGTACTTCTTGCAGGAAACACAAGTTTAAGCATTTCTAAATAGATATGAAAAGGATTTTGGAATATTTTATGTTTAAATATTATTTTATTAATTATTTGTACAACATGTGACTCTTCAAGAAGTAATATTGAAGTGATTGTTGCTAGGGGACCGTGGACTAATTACAAAGCCGTTATAGAGATAATACGGAGCAGTGTTCACTGCTCATCTATAGTTTACCGTGTAACATGCCACGGTCCCCTAAAAACCGCCAAGTCGGAAGTTTTTTGGATCTTGTTAGGACAGCGCAGTATTTTACATAGAAAGCTAGAGCTGAGCAGTGAACACAACTCAGTAGTTTCCCTGTTTGCCTTTATAATAAAACTACGCTCCCCCAACAATATCCAAAAAGTCTGTCATGGGAGTGAGCTGTTAAAGCTGTTTTTCTCAAAAGTTTGTTTTTGCCCCCTGTCTTACAAAATGTGCCATATCTTCAAAACTACTTAAGATATTGTTAAAATTTTTAAAGCAGCGTGTTCAGCATTGAATTTTCTAGAAGAATATGCCCTTATCTCAAAATCCAAAATTTGCGACAACTGGTATCTTTCTCCAGGCACACACACAAATATTTAAAAAAAAACAAAAACACGCACAGACATACACGTCTTGCTGGGTATCTCAAAGTTAGCTTTTTGTGACAGCCATGGTAATGGATCTATGTCCTTCAATTTGCCATGGTTGTGTGAATAAAATAAGCAACTTTAAAAGACGGTATCATGAATTAAAGAGCTGTCCTGAACTGCAAGGGACAGAGAAGACATATAAAATTCCATATCATTTCCCTAAACTGGTAAATTTCACCAAATGATATTGTCCTGTTCATGCATACCATGTTTCATACAATCAAGATTCCGGAAATAAAAATATATATACAACTTGAAAGTGAAAGTGCTGAAGAATGAAGGGAAGCTATGACAACTCATCTTAAAAGATAGCAAAGTTAATGGCCGTGAAAACGTGCAAGAATCTGATGACAGACTTATGCAACAGTAATACTACATGTATTGCTTTAAGGAGAATAGCCTATAATGCTACATGTCAGTACCTCTAAAGTCGGCCAAACCCTAATTACCATAAACTTGGTCTGGTGAACTAATGTTAAGTGCAGTAATAATGCCTTGATAACTGTGTCAGGCAACGCTGAAATTCATCCTATATAAATTTATTGACTTGTAGCATCGGCCAGAGACATTAATTCAGGATGCTTCCAAGTGTGACATTGCATTCAATGTCGGTACTTTTACTGTGCCAAAAGTCAGCCATAATTTTGGTCACATTCACAGAGCTGTATAAAATGCTGTATTTGAGACACATTATATACGATTTTTCCAGGATTTTCCCCAGTTCTTTGTTTAATCATCCATATAAAAAGTTTTATAATTCACGTAGAACTAAAATGGCTATGTTTAATTGAAAATGGTATGTAAAATGCCGATTTCCTGCAGCGCAAGTAAAGTTTTGGTCAGCAATTGGAGTCATGACCTCAGCCGGGCCGTCTCTCATTGCATGCAACTGAAATGCAGTTCTTGAGCCGCCGTGAGGTGTTCAGTGATGCTCTCTTTAAAATTCAATTTTAGCACGATTCAGTGACTCTACTGATGCTTTTTTTGTGTGTTGATCTCGTTCATAACATAAATAATATTGGTTTGCCATATTATTTCCTTGAAGGCGATGTGTGCACTTTCATTTCTTTTGTTATCAGATAGTAAAATCCCTTTTTCTTAAATTTATGTTCCATAATTTTCAGCTTGAAACAGTTAGCTATGCATGAAGCCAGATTAGAAGAACAAGTCCATGAAGCTTCCAAGCCGTTGGCTCGTTATAGTGATGACAAAGACCTGGATGACATGCTGAGGAAAGAAGAGCGAGCAGAAGATCCCATGCTAGCATTTATAAAGACAAAAAAGAAAAAAGAAGAAGAGAAATCGGGAAAAGTGAAAAAGAAAGGTGAGTTATCACCATTAAAATATGTGCGCGTGGTAGTGATACCAATGCAGGTAAGCAGCTGTTTCATATGCATTCATTTCAGCAAAGTTTTGAAAACCCACTTTTGTTTTCCTTTTGAAATCTTGTAAAATTTTTGTATAGTTTTCTTGAAGTTTGTGAAATATCCCCCTTTTTTGGCCAAATTTTAATAATTTACAGATCATGCAGCAGTCCAGTAGATTTTTTTTAAAATTTAAAACTTATAAGATGTGCTAAGTGTGGCAGAGCAAAAAATGTCTGCAATTGCCTGTAAATCGAAACTGCGGAGACAGGACCATTTGCTTGGCCTAAGCTCTTAGACGAATCTGCGTTAGGTATGCACTGCATAGAACTGCATGGCTTGCTGGGACAAGATTTGCAATGCTCAGTGGTGACACTTTTTATTTGAAGCTGGAAGATGAGATTTTTCAGTCATTAATAAAATTATGTTAGTCATCCAGTTAATTTCCATCTTTAAACTTTGCCTTATTTCGTATGCCTTTCTCCCAAATGATAAAAAGTGGTAGAAGCCAACATTTTAACAAGAATTTCACATACATGTAAACACAAAATCTATAGATAGATCATGTTCAGGAATGTATTACATTTAGAAAGTTTCCGACAATCTGCAGTACATTTTTTTTTCCATGAGCAAAATCAAAAGTGCATTTTGTTGAAAGCTGCCTGTTGGATTTTTTTCAGGTTATGCAAACCTTATAGAACTAATTTTTAACTTGTTATACTATAGGCATCCAAATTTTGAAGTTGCTTCTTTGTGCTTGGTGAAATGTGATAAGACCAAATTATTTTTTTTAAAAGTTCTACGGGTACTGAACAATGACAGACTAAAAAGTGTTCTACATATTGTGGTTCCCATGATAAAATCTGCTAATCTGGTCTGAGCAAATTTTGCGGGAGGGGGGAAAACTATTTAAAATGAATGAGACATGGTGAAAATACACAGTTGTTCATTTTTTCTGCGAAAACCAAAACTCTATATTGTTTGTCAAATTTTTTTTTAACTGGGTAAGCACATTTTGTCATGCGCACTTTTTGATAATGATGTGTCCTGATGCCTGTCTGCCAAGCAGCCATAGTATTTTAATCAGTGAAAAGCACACTTACACAAGATTGACAACAAACAACATACACACAATTGGAAAGATCGGGGAAAAAACTCCGCAACCATGTATATTAAATTAGTTTACTCGCATTTACATGTGAATTATGTGTCGAATGTGGGACATCTTGTAAGTTTTCCTCCGGAAGGCACAGTATCATGAGGCAGGGATGAAAGAGAATTTATTTCAATTTGCTAATTTTGTTAATCTGAACATGGGCAAGACACCATACTCATGAAAATTGCTCTATTACATGGGAAAATCTCTGCATTCTTCTTCGTCACCCCTCCAACAGATCCAGTTCACTGTTGATTTTAGTCTTCTTTTTACTGTTCCAGAGATGCCAAAATACAGAGGACCAGCCCCTCCTCCCAACCGGTTTAACCTTATGCCAGGCTACAGATGGGATGGAGTTGACAGATCTAATGGATTTGAAAAGAAAATATTTGCCCAGCAAGCTAATAAGAAGGCAGTTCAAGAGATGGCATACAAGTGGAGCACAGAGGATATGTGATCAGGAACTTATTTCTGCATATTATATAGTTAGATGAGATTGTATTGCCAGTGTCGGGGCCAAACAGTCTATCTTGGAAAATTTTCAGTTTTCACATTTTTGATTCTTTCGAGCCAGAATGCAGAAATGCATTGACCATTGCAATATTGGATGTCCTGTACATAATAAAATTCTGAGCTATGGCGAAATATTTAATGCCAATTCCAATTTAATGCCTGACACACCTGTTTGTTTTCTGTCTGGCACAAATCACATGAGATCATGCACAAAACACTGCTGACCAATGTCTAACTGATGGGCAGGATGGGCATGTCCTGTGGCATTTCATGCACTGAACGAGCTTGGATTCAGTTTGCTGCCACACAGTGAGTAAAGGCCATTCCGTCGACAAGGAACTGCGGAGAGCATCAAAACTCCCGATTTCATAATTTTTAACCACCTGTACTGCCGCCCAAAGGAAAAAAACTGACAGCAGGGCCTTTTTCTACTTTATGAATTTGCCTCAAACATAATTTTTTTATGTCTAGACATATCTGCTACCGAATTAGTAGTTCCTAGTTGCAAACCAACATAAGTGATAATGGGGTAGAAAAAGGCCATGCTGTCACTTACATTGTTTTTCCCAATGGGTGGCAGTGTACACCAGCCATTAAGGCGTACGCATACACACTGCTGTAAGAAATGCTATGTTACAACAACTTTTAACCTTCGGTCAGTTTGTGATAAAACAGTTTTGTCCTTCTGTAAAATTTTGTTTCCAGGAGATTGGCGCTTAGGCCACGACACTGTAGTTTGTTTGTTGATGTGCTTAGTGTGAGGGTTGTTATCACTTTAAGGTGGGAAATCGAAATTAGGCTTAAAAATACCGATAACGCGATTTTGTACTTTTCGGTTAGTTTATCCATTTAGGAACACTATTTACTAACCAAATGTCAATTTTGAATGTTTATAACCCTGAAATATGCCTTTTAGTGAGGTGGGGGGTCGAGATAAAGGCACAAGAATCATGCCATTGGGCTGCAAAATTAGCCCTAAATAACATCTTAGTGTCGCTATCAAAACCCCTACTCCTCCGTACACATCTGTCATAAGCCTTTGGTGGTTTCGAAATCATTGTTGAGGCTCAGGACACCAAGTAGGGATGACTTTAGCCAGGTGTAACACGTTTCAATAACATTTTTATTGAAAAAAACTTTCAAATGCGATTTTCTCGAAATTGCACTTTTGATCAGTGATTTGTGAACTAGGTTTTTTATTTATTGACCAGTTGGTATAAAATTTGGCTAACATGTTTGAACAAATCAAAAAATTCATACGGAAGGAAATTTGTATAACTTTTCATATTTTTTTTTGGTTGAATTTTTTTGTGATAGAAAATAAGAAAAAATGGAATTCCGCTACATACCATTTTCAAAAATTTATAACAAAAGATCTGTCAGAGATATCAAAATTCCCTTCTGTATAAAGTTTTCAATTGGATTGAATAAGACTTCAGAGAAGTTTCAAATAAATCCAGCAAAATTTGGCGAAGCCTATCTATATTGAATTTGGTACCTTTTGGGGACTCAAAATCCAAGATGGCAGCGCTTCCATGGCAACAGTATGACAAACAAATTTTTTTACATTTTTTTCTGTTAATTCAGACATCCTGAATTCGATTATAATAGTTAAAATTGTCTATTTCTCATAATAACAAAAATCGCCTTCAGGACCCGCAACCCCCCTTAAAGTGGATTTTCTTATAACTGTCACTCCACCGACATGGTGAGGGATATGACCAAATGTTCATCACTTTCCAAGCTTTTTGTAAGAATCAGTTGTCCTGCAAAAGCATTTATTTTAAAAAAGCTAGGTATTGCTGTAAGAATGTATTTTAATTTGTCTCTTTGAGTGCATGTTTCGAGATTGTTGTCTGGTTCAATTAATCCTTTGTGACCCAAGAGACCTGAATAGGCATTAGTAGCTGTTATGAAATGTGCATACTGATGGATGGCAAAGAGCACCAACAAACCATCTATTATGAGTTTTTGTTTATAAAGTAGGTTTTGTCCTATCTGGTGTTTGTATCATTGGATATCAGTGGGCAGTATGTACTGTACTACTGAGTGCCAGTGATACATCACAAATGTCACCACAGCCACATGAAAGAGAGAAAGACTTGTTTTGCATGTTGAATGGAGATCGAGAATGTTTACAGGTGAAAGTTTAATTTTTCCTGTGACAGTGATAAACCTGAACGGCTGAAGGTACCGATAAATTTAAGTTTGTATGTATGTCAATAATGTCATCTATGTTGAAGGACTAAGCACACCAATACTGAACATTGCTGTCAGTGTCATTCCATCCACCTCTTTATATCTGATTTAATGAAAGAGTTAAAACAATAAAAGAAATTTGATATTGCTCCTATGTACCGGTATTTACAGTGTTCAGACACTGACTGCATGACCACATTAATGAAGAATATGCATGTGTTATCGTTACGGAGTGAATGTAAGTATTGTAAGCTTGTCTCACCTAGTACTTTAATACCTAGCCTAATAGTGCCGGTTGCATCTGGACCCTACATAGTAATAGATTCCCATCTCCCTAATGCTACACCATTGAAAACACTGTCCTGTTCTTCTAGTAACTCAAAAATTATCAGGCTGGTAAAAGTGGTAAGATAAAACTGACAAATAAAAAGAATAGTGACATGTTTACCATGGAGGGTGGCAAAAAGATGGTGAAGACGTTTTCAGACCTCTTGATGAATGTGACAAATGTCCACTGGTCTAGAATGAACTGCAACTGTTTGCTTTGCACCAAATATGCACATATTTGCTCTTGAAAATACAGTAATGAAAGTAGTCATTATTGGTACTTAGAAGTGTCTTCGAGGAAGTGCCTTCAACTTCAAGTCACAAAGGGTTAAAAGTTACTAGATAGTGTGTGTCAAAGTCATGATTGTACTTATATGTGATTGTGAAAGATTGTTGTTTGTTAAATGTAGGGGAAACCACAATTACACATTGTTGTATAATGTTTTAATAAAAAAAGTTGCATTTACTGAGATCAGCAAGCCATCCTTTTCATTGAACTGAAACTTCAAATTTGCAATAAGCCAAGCCTTCTCTTTTCCAACAAAATTATGCATAATCTATTAAGAAAATGTTCACATTCTTAACACTTTGAGTGTAGTCGAATGTAGTTGAATTTCTGTGGGTGCAGTCGAAACAGGTATGGAGGAAAAAGAAAGGGAATACATTTCCACCCTGACATTCACGAAAGTTTCTTAACACTTCATCACAGTATAATATACATGTAACTGTAGCAGTTTTTGTGAAGTGTAGAAGTGTTAAATATTTTTGTTGACTTTTTTGTGCTTCTTCAATCCCAACCAGTTATGAAATGCAATTTATAAGATTACAGAGTCAAATCTGATGATGATAACAATACATGTAATGTACATGCACAGTGTATTTAAATTTTCATAATCAATAAAATATTCTGAGTAATGGTGAACATTTTAAAGTTTTATCATCAGTGTTTGCTTGTTCGAAAGAAACTTTAAAGCCGGCACCTATTTTGTAAGTTTGTTGAAAATGCATTGAGAGAAATGGGACACACAAAAAAAAGTGCCCTAATACCCATACGTATCTCATTGAATGTGAAATGTCAGTGATGTAATGTTATAAGCACTTCATGAGACCGTGTTGATATTGTCTCTTCCAGCTTCTTTTTGTGCTGTTTTGCTTCTCAAATCCTTTACTTTTGAACAAAACAAACAAACATAAAAATGAGAAATAAGCAATGTAATAATTTATACTTTAATATCGAGGCCTTGTGTGTTTATGACCATATTGGTTGTTTTTAACAAATGAGGCACAATTTGTATGCACAAACATTAAACATGTGGAAAGATGCAAAAATAAGCACAATTCAGCTACAAAGCTCAAGTGATATCACAGCAATTCTTTTATGATTTCAATTCTTTGGCATAGCACGGCAATAAATTGTTCCATGTTTTAGACAGTAATACACGTACATGTATTGAGAATAATTTTTAAATGTATTAGACAAACCAATAACTTTGAGAGGAGTAATGAGCCTA
Source organism: Onchidella celtica (assembly GCA_963931925.1). NCBI lineage: Eukaryota > Metazoa > Mollusca > Gastropoda > Systellommatophora > Onchidiidae > Onchidella > Onchidella celtica. Next base: position 21,348,758 of record OZ007581.1, on the reverse strand, counting down.
TGACATCAAAAGGGTCCCATTTAAAAGTCAGTACCGGTGCTGCGGATTATTCAGTTTAGCATTTAAGCCCAGGGAAATGTAGTGATAGACATCGTGCAATCTAAACCATGGTTAGGGTTTACAGCCTGGTTTCTTTTACTTCGCGTAATTCTCTCTCTACCTACTTACAACAAAGGTAAAGTAAAAGCAGATTTTGAACAGACAGATTGTGCATATGGTTGAATTTCAGTCGAAACAAGTTTGTGAGATCAGATATAATTATTAGCTGTTGCCTTCAGACGACTCTTGAGTTTGAGATTTAAGTGAACCATTTAATAACCCCCCCCCCCGCCCCCCAAAAGCCACGTGTTATTGCATACTGTAAAGCCATTATTACAACTAGTAGCCGACCCGAGCAAGATTCTTGGCACCGAACCTAATCTTCTTTTTATTATAAAAGTGAAATTTGGAGGCTATGTTAGCCTTCTCCTCCGTTAATACTTAGCCCACACGTTTCAAATGTTACAGACGTTGACAGTATCTACATACCCAGGTTTTCGTCACATAAAACATACGAAAACTCCTGTCCCCGAATTGATCAAAATAAGATTTTTTTCAGTCATTCTATTTTAATTCACCATTTTGAGTGAACCGGAAGAATGATACCATTTTGACGCGCCGACTGAACGCGGAAGTTTGGTTCCGCATCAAGAAACGAAACCGTTCGTAGAACGGGTAATTAAATAAAATAATTCTGTGTGAAACTTTGGTGTAACAGTAAGTTCTATTAGTCAAAGCATGGACTCCAAATGCCGTTTTAATGTAACCTAGATCTAGATATACGGTTGCGCTTAATACAATATGGAAAATGTGCAAGATATATCTTGCACGGGACGGCTAGTATCTATTATTATAAAAGTGAACTTTGGGGGCTATGTTAGCCTACTCCTCCGTTAATGCCTACTCCACACGCTTCAAATTTTACAGACGCCGACAGTATCTAGGCTACATACCCAGGTTTTCGTCACATAAAACATACGAAAACTCCTGTCCCCGAATTTATCCAAATTCAAATAGATTTTTTCGGTCATTCTATTTTAATTCACCATTTTGAGTGAACCGTCTTGAAGAATGATACCATTTTGACGCGCCGACTGAACGCGGAAGTTTTGTTCGTAGAACGGGTAATTTACTAAAGTAATTCTGTGTGAAAATGTGGTGTGACAGTAAGTTCTATTTACTATTAGTCATAGCATGGAATCCAAATGCCGTTTCAATATAGCCTAGATCTAGATATACTGTTGCGCTTAGTACATGGAAAATTTGCAAGATATATCTTGCGCGGGGCGGCTAGTTATATTATATAGATCCTATTTGAGTCACATTAATAACGGTACCTGGATTCGATGCGAAACCTAAAAGAACTGTTACACCACAATTCATAGCAGATTACAGGAATGTGATAAAATTGATTTTCAGCCAGCTGTAGAGAAGCTTAGGAACGAAACTCCGGTCATTCTTTTCGATTTTACTCGACCAAAATGCCTGTCTTTTTTTCTAGCCTAAAAAATGGTTTATGCACAACTAGATCTATGTACATGTATTAAAGACTGAATTAAGTTCCAAATGGATATGCACGTACACGGTAGTGTAATATCGCGACAGAAAAACTGACGCAGTAAACAAAATTTCACAATGTTTGGTCATGTAGTCACAAAGTCTTAGTTAGGTGCTTACATGTTCGCCCTTTAGTTCCAGTATAAGTTCAAGTTCAAGTTTATTGTAGGCCTGACGGCCAATTCAAAATACACAGAAGAATTATGCAATCTTTGCGAAACATTAAAAAAAACAACAACAAAAAAAAACGCACGATCATTCACTCTCTCTGCTCCTTGCCGCCCACTACAATTTATAGTATTATACAATTTACTTACAATGATATACATGTACAATAAAATATAACGTGTAATTCCCAGCAAAAGTCATCACCCCTGCCCCCCGATTTTTCCCACCTTTATTTTTTGTGAATTTAGTGTAATTGAAAATACATATATCACTCAGATTCAGTTTTCAGACCTCATTTGGAGATATCACAAAGCGACATCATTGTATTCGTACTTTATGGCAAAACAGTCCAAACAAATGTACCGTAGTTCTCTATCGTGCATCGACGACAGAAAATTTATGAACTTAAACATTGTAGCGTAATAGTAGTATATGTAATACATGACTATTATTAGTCTATGGGCTACCGGACCCCCCCCCCCCTCCCGGGATTTTTGCCCACTATGATTTTCTGAAAGAGCACACTTAGGACTACCCCCCTTCCCCCCCCCCCCCCCCCCCCAAAAGTTTGCAAAATAAAGTTGGCAATCTGCAGAGTCATTGCCCCTGAATTGTCGAAAATTGGGGAAAGAAACATTTCTTTTTTTACTTTCTGATCAAAGAGTTTTATTTTCTTTAAAGTGAGACTAAATTTGGTGCTCTAGGTTAGACAAAGCAATTGTACTGAACATTTTTGGAAATTATTTACATGGCGTAAAGGGGAAAAAATAAGGTTCAATGTCCGTTTTCTCAAAAACTAGAAAAAAAAAACAAATAATTAGTGTATTTGATTCCCTGCTGGGGATTACTCAACAGATTAAGAGCTTCACAGGTAAACAAATTAGGGCACATACACATGTACTAAAAAAGTTGCTTGAATTAATTAGATTAATTAATTCTGAGTTGCAATTAATTTTTCTCAATTTTTGCGTTTTTGAAAATTTTGTACAGTAAGCCAGTTAGTGTTGCATATTACTCAGATGAATTCTATGTCATCAGTTCATCTTCACTGCTGTCACTTTCAGAATCTGAAATCTCATCTTCTTCATCGCTGGTATCATAATACTAGAGATGGCTTTCATCAATGTCTTCCTCTTGTTCTGTATCTGATCCTGACAAAATATCAGCCAATTGTTGGGGGACTAAGTCTTTGCACCATTCCACTGATAGCCCTCTGTCGTTACGTCTGTTCCAGCCGTGATTTTGCGGGTCAGGTATTTTATTAACGGTTGTGCCAGATGTGCTTGCTTCCATATTAAAGTTTGATAGTTTATTCATAGGATGTGCAGCTTCAAGGCTTCTCTGCAAGGTGGTAGTAAGCATGACAGTAAGCTGTGACCTTTTGCCATGTACTTAAGCCGTACAAGATCATGACGAAGCTTGTTTGTGCTAGAGTATGCTGGTTTTCCGTAAAGGTGACAAACAAACTTTTCCAGATTGGTTAGCAGCTCTGGAGAAACAGTTTCAGATGTTCCCAGTTCCTTGAATGAAACAGCAAACTCTGGATGCTTGTGGAGAATTTTGAGAGGCTTCACTTTTCCTTTCTGGACAAAAGCGCTAGTCACATCACACCCGGTGAAAGCGTGGAGTCCAAGATCAGCTTCCTGTATGTGTTTCCATATTGTCACAGAGTTTCTGGATGTGTATGAGTCTTCTTTTTTTCCCTACCCCTGTGTCAAAATACAAGGGGTGTGTGAAATGTTCACAAAATGCAACCATCAATAGAAACACATAAGTGTCTTGTGAACGAATGATGGTGTCTGTGTTTGGAGTCACAATGTTCTGGTCAGAGTAGATGGCATGCAAGATCAGTAGTGTGTCTGCCTCCTCGTGGCTGGAGGCTAAGTCTGGCACAGGTCTTGAGTCTATGGTCTTTCCATCAATGCTGCTGAGTACAAAGCACTGTTGGTCACATGCAAAATACAGTTCTCTGTTCAGCAACATCATGGCATAGCAATCTTGTTGCCATTCATGGAGTAAAAACTGTATTACTGTTAGCTGCTCTTTGTTTTCATCATTCAGAAGAAACATTTTAAAATCTTTGGGAACCTTTGTAGAAGAGCCTCGCGCTGTGAATGTCTGAGATTCCCCCCTTCTGATCCGTTCCAAAGATTTAATGGAATCCTCTTTGTATTTGTAGTTATCTGTAACGAAGTGGGCCTTGTCAACTTTGGGGAGAGCGCAAAATATTGTACTGGCTAACTCGCCAAAAGTGCCTGGGAGATTAGACACATGCAGAACATGATAGAAAGCATTCCCATCTACATGTACAATGTGGATGTGTTCTTGGTCTTGAGCTGGGCTTTGAAAAGCTGATTTATCTTCTAGTTTATGCATCACAACTGCTTTGTTTGTTTTGATAGGAAATCCATCAGGGTGGCGAGTGCCCAAGGCACTGGTCCTAGAGGATATTCCATTCACTTTTTGGAGGTCCAGATCATTTTCTGTAGATAGCATAAGAAGCTGCCCAAACATGTTTCTTTGTGCTGTTATTTCCACCTCCTTTGTCTTTGATGTTTTCAACTTAGCTGTGTTTTGCTGTGAAGCAAACGTTAGTTTCTTGTTTCTCTTGAGAGGCGCATGAAAGCTCTCAGTTTTTTCGATCAGGGTTGCCCTAACAAAGTTTTCATACAGCTGTTTGCCATCTTTCTCAATTGACGAGAGATCTGCTCTACTTTCTCTGTAGCTTCCATTCCTGGAGACAGTGAAATCAGTTTGTGGTTTTCCATAGTGTCAAATGGGTTAATGAATGATTCAAATGATTACTTGACACTTTGTACACATTTCTCTGATTGTCTTATTTGTGATTGCTGGCAGTCTTTGTGTGCTTGATCTTTGGAGTCTAATCCAGAGTCTTCCAAAAGAGCAGTAACAAGACTTGCCCTTTTGTGTCTTGTCATACACCATTTGTGGTATGCAGCTACATTTTGATTAAACCCTACAATGCCACCCTTACATTTTGCTTGGCGGTTGATCGTTTGCTCAATTGTTAAGTCCACAGCATTTCTTGCCCCTGACATCGGTGACCTGCGCACACTGAATCCGTTGACTCGAAGAAGTTCTTCTGCACCAGGATGAGAATCCTTCAGGTTCAGTAGAAGGATAATGTATGCAGTGAGGTATCTAGCATAGCTGGGGTGGCCCATGCTAAAGAAAAGGGGCCACATCTGCTCAAGGCAAGTGATATGCAAGTCTAAGTCATTTCTCTTTGTAGCCGTAAGACAGTTGAGGACTTTCCACACTGTATCCATGTACAGCATCCAAAACAGCAGTTTTGCCCAGTTTCCCGTAGCGAACATCCTGTTTGAACTGAAAATAGCTCTCTGTAAGTTCTTTCAATGAGCTCGTACGATCGTCATTACTTTCATTGTTGGAATTACAAACATCTTTCAATTCTTCCTTCGCCTTTTCAACCAATGAGCCAAGCTGTCTGTGTTGCTGAAAAGCATTGAATGAAAGCCGCTCCAGAGCCTCCATAACAGCTTTGTGCACCCTGAGTGATCTGTTGTAATGTTTGCCTTTTATCACCTTTTCAATAGACCCTCTCATAACTCCTTATAAATGCCTTCTCATTTTGTGCCTAAAAGTGTCCCCTTTCAGAAAATTATTGTTACGGAAGATCCCAAGCAATGGGATTATCTCAGAGATCTGTAATCATCAAGGGTATGTGTTTCTATAGATTTTGTGAAATCAGTCTTTGAAAATTATTTTTTCCTCTTTGCACCTTGTAATTAATTAGCCCAAAAAATTTTGTATAACACTTACATCTATCTCACAGTATTGAACTCTACTTCATATGAAAGTACACATTTTTGGCTGTACAGAGAACCCCCATGCAAAAATCAAGTTTTTTTGACAATCAAGGGCCGTAACTCAAGGCAAAAGCATACAGAAAAAAAGCAGTTTAATGTAATACTTTTAATTCTATATCTTTAAACCTCCTGAATTTTGCAAGGGTCATAAAAAGACGTGTCAGAAAAATTTATAAATTAACTTTGAACATTCGAAAATGGAAAAAAAATGGCTCATATTTGAACTTGAAAATGAATCACGGAGCATGGAGTGTCAACAGTGTTTCTTATGCAGACAGCATTGAGGGCACTTGTTCAACATTTTTGTGGTGTTTTTTTTTTTTTTTTACACAAAGCACAGGGACGCTGGACTGGTGCCTTGATGAGATAATGGCCTATTCCGTCTTAACGGATGTGAGCGGCACAACTGGCACCACTGCTTTTTTTCGACATCCGCAGAGTCCTGCCTGTGATCTTGGTCGCCTTTGCCCGTATTTCATGACGTATGTTGTGGCAACTGACCGCAGAAAAGCCAGATAGCCCATCTTCACCTTCGTTGCTGATAAGCTCTTTCTGTAGAGGAATATAATAATAATAATGTAATAATGTATAGCATTTATATAGCGCATATCCATTTAAAATGCTCTATGCGCTTTACAGAAACAACATGTCAACCACAGAGCAGAATGGAGCTGCCTGCGAAGCGCTCAACACACTGCACTGCTTCTTTCTCTCTCCCTGTCTCAAAATATGGCATTTTTGGTAGCAGTGCGCCTAGAGAAGAGAAATATGGACCACCATCACTTCCTCACTCGGATGGTTGGTGAGAAGTAACCAATTTTCTGGTCCATCCGGTCAGCCCCTCCCATATTGGCATTGTATTTCTCCACAGCATCTGGCATTGGGGGTGGATACATGCTGGTTCGCTTGTGAAGACCAGCGTCTGGCTTTCTACAGGGGTTCAGTGTTGTAAGCAGTTGGGACCAGGGAGACTACGCTGTTGAACCCACCACAAGCAGAGTGTCAGATGATTTGCCCAGACGACAATCCATACTGCCTCTTGGTTGCTTTTGATGGCCTCTAGAGTCTCCAAAGGGCATTTTGGGTTCGATTTACATGCACAGTGCCTGATCCATGCATGGTTGGAGCTCATTAATCAAAGGCAATAAGATGAAGAAGTTGTCCATGAAGACTTGAACGTTCAGATTGGACAGCACACTGAGGAGATCCACCATTCCTGAGCCCATCATACCCAAACCAGGTTTCATTGTCACTGATACCCTTGGTATGGCTCTAACTGAATGAGGTAACCATCTAGACCGTTGAGACACCACATGTTTATGTGGTAGGCGCTGAGGCAGCTGCTGTGCCATCACTTCTATCCTCTTCACCAATCACTTTTCTTTGCCCATGCTTTACAGATTGAGGTAGTTACAATGCAAGGGGCAAGCAGCTGGTTTACCGAAAAACCGTCTATGACTGTCTTCATCTGCACTGTCAGTCAGCACTTTACAGGCTAGAGGTTCTATAATATAGATCCTGACTGCGTCAAAACCTTCCCCATCCTCACCCAAATATTCATCTATCATACTCAAGGCCTCATTGAATGTGAATCTGAGGAAGACGAAAATATGCAAAAGAGTTAATAAATGCACAAATAAATGTTTTTAAGGACGGAAAATAGAGGAGAGTGAGGCATTATTTTGGAAGAAGCGAACATTCTTCCTTATATGAGATGTGAATTTGGATCTACACATAAATGAAGGCAAGGAATGTTAATGAAAATTGTAGATTATAGTAAGAGGGAGTTATATAGAAGCCACACAAAAAATACAAACCCAATAAAAACAACATTAATGCACTTAGGTCCAGCCAAAGCTTGAATAAAAAAGACGTGCCCTCTCGTGCATAGTGGTCCAATATTGGATCATAACTTCAGTGGTCTGAAGTTCAAGGAGAATTTCATAGAAGAAGCAAAACATGATATCAGGCTAATCAAGGAGATGCTGTTCTTCCAAATAATACATAAATCAAAACAATATTTATATTCTATAGGAAGTTACATTACCTTTTAGGTCGCTGTTTTTCCTCATCCATGTGCAATGTGTTCGCATCCGCCATGTTGAATCAGGGGAAATCACTCAGGATTACTTATGTTACTTGAACTTACTTCATGTGAGGGAAGAAACTAAAGAATCGTTCTGGACCAAAATATTTTTACTTATATCATTTTTACTCGTTTTAAGGCAGAAAAATCGACTTTGTCCAAAACTGGATCGCTATGCATGAATGGGTTCTCGAGTTGTGGACATTTTTAACTGTTGTGTATGCGTATATTATTCAGATATTGCAAAGTGAAATTATAAAGCAAATAAGCTGAGGGATACATTAATTTACTCAATAACCCGCCATGAGACCTGTGGAACAGCATTATAGCTGGGTCCTATATAGAAAGTAGGCGTGTGATGTCTGTTGCGAATGAAGACTTTTTTTTTCTTTGGGATGGGGGGTGGTAAGGGACTAAGAAGGAATTAAACCTGAAACCAGTCTTAACACTACAAGCCGACCGTGAATCATGCAGGGATTTTTTTTGTACGGATTGCGATATTTAATGATCAGCAAGAAGAATGCGAGATATTACCGGAATGTGTTCTACCACTCATGTGCGCGGTGGAATGCAGGATGAATACCCTTCGAAGGGGTTTTCCCCAGCACAGACGACCGCATACCGCCCTGTTACCACACTGCTTTGCACCCCTCCCTCATGCCACTTTAGAAAAAGTTTTTAAAAAACTAAAGTGAGTTCAGCAAGTTCACCCGGATCGGCTGACCTGAATGAATTCGATGCACTACAAAGTAGTGCACTGTACCGGTAATCGAGTTATTTTCTCACGCGATTTACAGAAGATAATGATCAATTTATGTGGTACGGTATGTCACAAACCTGCAAATCTCTGGTTGTGATCTGTTACATCCATTCCTGCTATAGTAGGGAAGAAAAGAGCACGACTGTGTGAACTGGTTCAGGTTGGGATGTGGTTCCTTTGCAACCTCATCGCTAGATCTATGCCCGTAATGTAATTGTGCCGCTAGCATTACTACCATCTCCAGCACAGGATGGTTTAATTTGTTTCTATCTGTTGTCACACCATCAAGTCCTGCAAAATCTACCGCTAAATATAGGTCTGTAAGAAAATAAAATAATTAATACCATGTGAAAAGCCTTTCCTACCATCGCATCGCATGCACTTTCCATTCATTCACCAAAATAAACGTTGTAATGCTGGTAAAGTGTATAATTCCGTCTCGTGTTGAACTTTAGATTATTACATCGGTTGTCATTTATATGTAGGTTGAAAAATACATGTACCAGTTTCTGTGGTTTTTATGATATTCCATTATATTTTAGCACATGGTGCTCATTGCAAGTTTTCAGATCTATGCTGAAGTATCTAATACATGTGTTATCGTTCAGATGTATCCCATCCCATGGGATGCAAAGTATGAAACTTTCGAGGCTGTGCCACCTGTTCTTCAGTTGAAAAAAAATAAAATAATGTCCAACAACTTAATGTAAACAAATTGCCGGTAAATCATTAAATGGTACCCATAGCTCCCAGTTCTTATGGTCCAATCCGTGTATCTTGGAACCCAGGATATAGCTACAGTGCATCTTTTTTTCCCGAATAGTCTTGGGTCAATTTCTTACATGATAACTTTCCAACTTCCTTTGATCTCCACCCCTATCTGCCCCCCGCCCTCTAGTTTATTACCCTTTGTACATGATATCTATATTAATAAAAGTGAAACTTTACGACAATTGCAGCGCCCCTTTCGCTACTCGTCTGTTAATGCTGATTCGGTGGCCCTCAGATTTTATACAGCGCTTAGTATAGACTGTCGTCGTGTCGCCGGCACAGAAAATAAAAAAATAATTAATATTTAATAACTTGCAGAACGTTTGTAGATCTATTAGTTTCTAGGTTGCGACACATTGGCGTTCCGGCATCTGTATCAGTCACACTCACAAAACAACTTCCGGTTAGGACTGGTTTGAATGATGAGATTGAGTTAGACTGTCAAGTATGAAAGTATTGAAACTTTGTGTGTTCTCAATGTGCCTAGACAGACTAGGAAAAAGAAAGGGTCTGGAATTGGCAGATTGGCGCTGCAGGGCCAGAAGTACTGGTTTATCTTTTCAATAATTATGCCTAGGAAAATATTATAATTTTTCTTTTCCATTAACACATGACGTTATCACTTCCTGCGATGTGTTCACTAACAAACTAACCCGTGCGCAAATCATAGCCATTTGACGGATGCTGGCGGGACGCGCAGGTCGTCAACGCGCAAAGGGAGAGCAATTAAATAAATAATAATAATAATAATAATAAATGGCATTTATATAGCGCTTAACCCTGTTCCACAGGCTCTAAGCGCTTTACAGAACTTATTTACTACTTTACAAACGCATTCACTCCCACATTCTAATTGTACATAATATGCACACAATCTCATGTCAACCACAGAGCAGAATGGAGCTGCCTGCGAGGCGCTAAACACACTGCACTGCTTCTTTCTCTCTCGCTGTCTCACTCACTCTCTCTCTCTATCTTGGAGCGAATTGTAACGAAGCCTGTTAGGCGCAGATCACAACTCACAAGAGTTCACAACTCACAGCAGTTCACAACTCACATCAGTTTACAACTCACATAATATTTGAAAATTTATTAATAACAATATATATTTAATAATGAATAATAATAAATTTTTGTTGTTGCTGGTGGGGGAGGGGGGATGATATGGATAAATCTTAATCTATTAATTTCAATTTCAATTTTGCCCGGGCAGCGGCCTTTCGGCCTGCTCTTTACGATTTCCAACTGCCAAGGTATCTTTAACGTGCGCAACGTGCACACGGGCCCTCCGAATTTTTTCGTCCTTATCCGAGAAGACTAGGTACTCGATCCTACCCCCCAATAGGACCAGGGACTTGAAAATATGAGAAAAATCCAATTTCCAACATGCCTGCACTGCCCGGGTTTAGAACCCGGGACCCTTGGCATGAGAGGCGAGCACCTTGCCTCTAGACCACCTTGTCCCCGTACCTAAAAACGTACCTAAAAACAAAGAAACAAACAAACAAAAATAAAATAAAGCTAAAGGAAGAGGCAAAATGAAGCAGGTCCATAGTAATCACCCAGAACTGAAACTTTTTATATATATATATATTTTTTTTTAAGAGCTCAGATTGAAATGCGATTTTGAATGTATCCATTCAGTGCATGACTCAGTGATCACTAAATAAAGAAATAATAGGTACCTAATTAAGCGGACAGAGATGAACAAATTCAATTTTTATAAATATATAGATGCCTATGCCTATAGAGGTGTGTTTGAACATAGATACTCGAAGGAATTAAAAGTGAAGACAAAGGTAAATAAATAGATAAATAAATAAATAGATGAGTAAGAGAAAACATATATAACCAAGTAAATGAATACACAGCTGTCTATGAGGATTATCCTGGGGATCGGACCCAACTTGAGTCTTTTATATCCCAGAATTTAGAGTTCAGTTTTAGACAGGTGGTACTGTAGAAATACAAACACAAGCCAATCATAATGATAATCAGTAAATATATATAATAAACCTGAGCAGAAGTTTTAAAAATACAGATTAAAAGAACAGACAGACATTTCAGAAAAAAAAAAAAAATCTGTCTTCCATGTGCTACGTGTATTCCCAATGGTTTTAAATACTAAGAGGATGAGTCATCTATAAAATAATTAATGCAGATATGATGCCTAATAGAGTCAATCGAGACAAGGAAAACAAAACAACAAAAAAAAAAACAACAACAGAGGCTGCCAATTTTCTAACCAAATAATAATAATAAAATATTATCAGTAACAGAATAATTATAGTACAATGTGACCGTGGAATAACTTTACTTTCATGCACCTTGGAATACCATTTATTGCATTTTTCATCTTTTCGTCATTGCCCTTTTTTTTTTTCTTTATCCCTATTTCACTCGCTCATACAATAATATTTCTATTCATATTTAACGTTAATGGGGCCTGAGATGAGTTAAGGATACTGAGACATCTCGTGGCGTACAAATAATAGCTATTCGATGAAATGTTCTCTATTCTTCCATTCTATTTCAAAGATATGGAAAATATTATTCATGGTTCCATCTTTCAGCTTACTTATACATAGCTTGGCCACTAATATAATAGGATTTATAGTATTTATTTTCTTACTTGTACATTCGTTACAATCTTCTTTCACTATTCCAAAGACGGCAAAGAGTGCTGTCACCTCGTTCATGATTAATTTATGGCCTGTTTTCATGAGAATGACATTGGTTTTCTTACAGTGAAAGAAGAAATGCTCTATGTAGTCTCTTTCATTACAATAAGCACAATTTTCTGATGATTTTATTCCTATTCTTGTAAGTAATATATTGGTAGAGTAGATATTATGGATTAATTTAAAGTGAAGAAGCCTAAGTCTACTTTCCCTAGATGAATTTTTTGCTACCATAAAATATTTTGTTACATCGATATCAAGCTTTCTTTTTCCAGAAGCCAACTCCACAACTATGCCTTCTCTACTGTTTAAATATCTATTTCTTATTTGTTTATTAGTTTTGGCAAAGAAACATTCAATATATTCAGGAAGCTTACGAGCTGTCTCTTTTGCTTCCCTAATCATGTTCCTTGTGACACTGCCTAAAAGCGTTCTCTGGTTTTCTGTGAAGGCATTTATCATTGCGTTATATTCAAACATTAGACTTGGGTAATTTCCTGTTTTTTCCTCTATGGTCTCTCTTCCGATTATTCCTCTCTCGCTCCACACGTCATGTATATAGATATCTTATATTTGCCTTGACCCATTTCGGGAAGAAAAGGAGGTTTCTTTTATATTGGAACAACTTATTATTAAACAAGGGTTGATTTAACAATTCCAGTAGTGAAATGTTGTCAGTGTCACAAACAATTACTTTTGTGTCCTTTGCTTCTATCCAGGCACTGGCTACAGTTCGCCAGAACAAAGATGTGATAGTGTTTATTTTTGCCTTATGTTTAAGGCTGAAATTACTTTCTACAAAGTATTTGCTACCCCCAAACTGTGAGAAGAAATGTTCAGAGGTGTTTATGTGGCTTTCATTCGTCCTATTACCTTTCGATGTCAGCCATTTCATCCACTTCACTAGGAATATTTTCTGTTGGTACTTTATACTAATCATACCCAATCCTCCTTCAGACAATTCTTTGCAAATTACAGTTCTTTTTACCTTCTCAAATGCTTTCTTACTTGAATATTTTTACTGCCAGATGAATTTAAATATCTTAGAGTCTATTTCTTGTACTATGTTTTGTGGCAGACTTACTGATTGTACTATATAGCTCAACTGTGATAGTAGTAGGCTCTTTACCACAGTTACCTTACCATAACATGATAAATTGCGTCTTTTCCATCTTTGGATGATTTCTTCAAGTTTCCTTACCCTTTCATTCCAATTCTCTTCCACACAGGATATGTGCGGCCCAGTACATGTATTTTCATGTTATCTCCCTTGTTGAGCCACGAAATTCCCATATCACTAGTTCTCATATTCCCGTCTCCTATTTCCATCCCTTTACACTTGTTCTTATTTAATTTCAACCACATAAATTCTCCAAATGTTTCGATGTCTCTGAGAGCTTCTCTCAGGTCATCAGTATGGTTTAACATCAATGTTACGTCATCTGCGTACTGGAGCAGTTTATGATTCAAAGTATTTTCCATTTGTATACACTTGATATCTGGATTATGTCTTACTTTGATGGCCATAATTTCTGCCACCAAAATAAACAGTAGAGGACTGACACAACATCCTTGCCTCACTCCACGTTCTGTATTGAACCATTTGGAGATCCAGCCCCCATTTTGTACACAGCTCTCTGTACTCCGTATCAATGTTATGACATATTTAATAAAGTTATTACCAAAGTTGAAGGTTTCAAGTGCATATATAATTGCTTTTTTATCAATACTATCGAAGGCCTTTTGGAAATCCAGTGAAACCAAAATGCCTGCCCCACCCTCTCCCTCCCTTACTAAAGTCAAACAGTCATCTATTGTACGAATCAAATTCGTAATAGATCTGCCTGTAATAAAACCTACCTGATTACTATGTATAAATTTACCCATGACCCTTTGGAGTTTTAAGGCTAGACATTTAGAAAAGATCTTATAATCTGTGTTGGTAAGACTCACTGGTCTCCAATTGTTTATGTTATTCCTGTCTGGAGTGTTTCCCTTATGTATTAATGTGATTACTCCCCTTTTTTGAGTGGATGTAAGTTCTCCCTTTCTAACTGAATATGATAGGCTTTCCCATAGCAATGTTTTCAGTCGAAACCAGAAACATTTATAGAAGGGAGTCGTAAGTCCATCACTCCCAGGTGCTGATTCATTGTTAAGTTTAGATAATGCGTTTCCCAGATCTTCTACTGTGATATCTTCTTCCATCAGTTCTTTTTCGCCTTCGTCTAGTACTGGATATTCAGTGTTTTGCAGATAGTCATTCAATAATGACTTTCCTTCCGCTTCTATACTATCTTTTCTATACAGACCCTCAAAAAACTGTCGGATCTGATCCAATATGTCTAACGTTTTTTTAAAGACGTTATCCTTTACCCTTAATTCATATATTGTGTTTACAATTCCGTTCCTCTTTTCTAGTGATAAAAAGTATTTTGTGTTTTTTTCACCCTGCTCTATCCACTTAACTCTCGACCTTATTTGGGCCCTCTTGCTTTATGCCAGAACTGAAACTAATAAATCGATTTACCCGGGCAGGGACGGGAACTCAGCTAATTATATATAAATATTAAGGTTGCAGCAAACCGATTTTAGCTAGGTACTCACCGATTAGGTACGAAGGTTTCGGTCTTGACTGTAAAAGTAATACATGTACATAGGTAAGAGTTGCTGTTACAAAAAATCCAGATGATGTCCCAGATCCGCCAACACTCCTCCTAATGCTAAAAAAAGTAGGGCACCTGTGAACATGCACACCTTGTTAACTTGTGCCCAGAAAACCAGGAATTCGTCTATAATAAATTACATGTCCAAATACTGTGGAAACAAAATATAAATCATGGAAGCCGGTACATGCTAGGAACGAACCGAATAAATTGTACTTTTGCATAAGACGCGAGCTCCAAATGCAGGGGCCAGTAAGGTCCATGGAGACTGAGTATTCTTAGAACAACTAGTGTCTTCAGCTACATGTATCATATCATCACGAGAAAGTCAAGAAAGCCTCGTTCTCTGAATATGAAGAGGGCAACAGTCGTTTTGCGACAGGAAAGAATAATTTAGTTTTCAATGTCTAGAATTAGATTTTCCTGCGAATGCTGCAAATCTCTACAATAATGGATCAATAGTACATGTGTATACATGTACATGTATTTCATAAAGTTATGCGCGTGAACTTTATGAGAAAGGACCTTAAGTCTACAAAAAACCTCGCCACTAAAAGCCGTAGGCCCACTCGATGGGTAAAAATGGCAGTTACTGTCAGTAGTGTCAGTGTCAGGTGACTAAACGACCTTATAAATTGACAAAATTTTGCTTGTCTCGCCACTTTCCACTGTTACTATGTTGTTCGTATGCAGCCCACCAGCCAGCAACCCTACGTTAACTCAACGTAGATTTTCGTAGGATTGTTAGGGTTACTGTAGAGGCGGCTTGTCTACATCAAACCGAAGTCGCCGCCATGTCATAACCAGCGGATCCACGTAGGAATGATGTCATTCCTATGTGCAAACGATGTCAATCCCTCGCGTCGGATTTCCATAGGGTTGGTTGCTGGGCTTTTGTGTGTGTGTGTTTTAATTTGCATGTATATATGTGTTTTCCTTGTTTTTTCTTACTTCCTTTTCCCACTTCCGCCCACAATGTTTATTCGCAGGAAAATGTCACAATATCAATACAGATGTACCTAAACTAACAGTAACAGACCCCCTATCCATAACTGAAAGTTTTGAGTGAAGGATTAGGAAAACATTAATTTGGTGGTCATGCATACAGACAGACGGGTAAAGTCTTAGTGTCGAAGAATTCCGATACACCAAGGTCGGTCTGTGGCATTTGAGAAATTGACACTGAATACAGAAGCAGACAGCGGTACGAGCAATCCAATGAAAATTTCATAATAATTTCATAATACATGTATCATTACTACATGTGTATTTTAGTATAGAAAAGAGCCAACATACAAATCTTCACTTCTCGTGCGCGTGGTTGATGTCTTGCACTAAAACTTGGCTCAAAATAATATTCTAATAGTTATAAAAATATTCGGAATATTCCAGCGTCACCTGCTGTATTCTACAAAATATAATTCCCCTATTGCATCTAGGACTATGGCATCATAACATAAAAGTCACAAAAGCGTGAACATTTTGTAACTCATTTTGTATTTTAGTGGTTGGTGAAAGATATGTCAGTCAGTGCAAACACAACATTTATCGTAATAATGTGATCTCTTATTAGAATGTTCAGACTCGCTTTATCAGGTCATATTGTTTATCTGCCAGCCGGTCCTTCTAGGCCTGAATTTTTGTATCTGTCGCTACTTCACGTTCCGGTATATTAAATCTAAATCATATATTTCACTGTCAAAGCCATGTAACACTACAGCTCTTCCCGCCCTGTTTGAGTAGTTTGGCCATACGATAACAGAATAATACGCCTGTTAATAAGTGTTATGTATACCGCTCCGTCCGGGGTCATTTTCCACAGACAATGCTAAAAATGACAACAATTCTACAACACACGATTGTTATCGTGATAAATGCGGATTTGCATTGCGCCTTACCTACGTCATGTTACTATATTAAGTCCTGCATGTGTACATTTCAAGGCTTACTTGAAGTGGGTGTTGACGCAATAGATCCGTCTTCGAAGTGCTGGGAAAACGCGGGGTCAGCTCAGACACAAAGGCCAGGTTGGCCAACCAGAGGCCACGTAAGGTTAGAGGTCGTAAGGATTTTCTCATCTGTGCTAAGTCACCAGTGAATGAGTGTCAGTGAAACTTTCTCCCTTTACTCCTGGCAGTAACATAGGCCAGTGTTTGAAAGACTAATAATAGTAATAACACTAACAGTTCAGTACATGATAATGAACAATGGTCAGAAATTGCTGTGGCGTCTTGACTCCAATCAATACTATTTATATTTTCCGTATAGCATCAGAAACAAAGATGACAGTCTGCTTCCTTACAATACCACTAGATAAACTTTCTATGGCTTTCAGCACTAAAGGACCCGAGCAGAAATAAATTATGCGTTTCAATTTATTTCCCACCGAGCAATCACATAAGCTGTGAACCGAGCGAATTCCATGTGCAAAAAGGCCGATTCTTATGAAGTGAACAACGGTAGTTTAGCCGGGACGATGTCAGCAGAAAATGTAAAATTGCCACCACCGGTGCATGATAAGGCAAATCAGAGATGTTCAAATCCGGTGTAGCAGGCCAGATTATACCCCCGCCAGACTGAAATATTCTGGGTCAAAATTGGGCAAAAAGAAAAGGTTGTATGTGGCGAAACCCTGAGTGAGAAATAAAACCCAAACAATACAAAGCAAACTAAAGAGAAGACAGAAAATACACAAAATTTTCGGCTTTCGCCCTTTTCAAGTGAAAAAAACCCGAACAATAAAAGACTTCAACAGGAACGAAGCTAAACAGTTTACTTAGCTGCGAGTTCTTGCTTCGTTAGCAGCACCAAAGCACGTCCGTCCGCCAAATGCATTGAAGCTCGAAGTGACGCATTTGGTTAGTAACCAAGATGAAGGCGCCACATCAGAGCACAAGACAGGGGTGGTGCGCAATGTCAGGAGTCGCAGTAAAGGAAAAGAAAAAGAAAAAAAGATTAAGAAAAAATATAATTAAAAAAATTAATAATAAAATAAAATAAAATAAATAAATAAATAAATAAACACATAACTCAATAAATAAATGAAAAAATAATAATAAAAATTTTTAAAAAAAAATTTATATATATATATATATTGATATTGACAACAGTGGAATTATCGAGGGCAATGTTGGACATTGATGCCATGGGGAGTGATAGTGCCGAGCTGGAAAATTAAACGTTGTTCGGTCTCAAAGCGTATATCAGTGCCGCGTGACAAGACTTGAGCCCCAGAATTTGAATGTCGTTGGATGGCTCATGGTCTGTTCGATTAAAATGGACAGAAACAGGCTTTCCATTTTGATTTTCAATGTCACGGAGGTGCTCCCGAAACCGAGTGTGAAGCTGATGTCCCGTTTCACCAATGTACAACATATGACATCTGGCACAGAGAATAGCATTCACCAGATTACGGCTAATCCAGTGAAGCTTTCCTTAATGCTGAACGTCGCCAAAGGGCACTCGATGGAAGACGATTGAAGGACATGTGTGCATGTCTTGCAACGAGAATTGCCACACGGTTTGGTACCGCAACGATCAGTGTGAACAAGCCTGCTCCGGACCAAAATGTCTTTTAAGTACAGTTTTTCTGTGGTTTATATATTTCGTGGAATATTCTGGGGTAGGCCAGTTTATACCCCGGGGTATACTTTGGGCTAGGCAAACACTAAATCCCCCTCCCTCCCCCCCCCCCAGTCCAGATTATACCCCCAAATCAAGACCACAATTTATCAACCTTAGTTTAAATTGTTCTCTATCACTGTCATCAGGCATCATATTAAAACATACATTCTTGTCTATTGTAAATTAATCTTAAACATGTACATAACATTTCTTGGTATGAATGAATGGCACTCATCTCATCTGTATAACAATATACTCGGTATCAAAGTTAATAAACATGTACATTTAAGAAGAAAATTAATAAACATACATCAAAAAGCATTGGTATACAAAAGGATTGAAAATCCATTCAAACTGATATGATTAGACTTGACCACTGATTTGATCTGTATCCGTTGGTATTATTATTGGGTTTTTTGTTTTTTTAATAATGGTTGTCCATGGGCAAAAACCTGCATTGTACTTTTCTGTTTGGCGCCTCTGACATACACTGGCCTGTTTCTGGGGTTGAAGTGGCTCGAAAATATTCGAGTTACTGCCTTTGTGCAGATTCCCTCGAAAAAAACAAACAAAGCACTCTCGATCGTTAGGGGACCGTAGTCTAATAACAAAACCGAAAAGAAAAATACTGAGTTGTGTTCATTGCTCGTCTACAGCATACTAAATACAATAAAAGGGTTCCCTAACAACAGCATGGTCGAATTAACCCTATTTAAATCGAAAACAAAACAAAGCAAAACTCTCTCTCTCTCTGCTTCTGTCTCTCTCTCTTCCTCTCTCTGTCTGTCTCTGTGTGTGTGGGGCAAGGGCCGTAACTAGGGCCCCGCAGCCCCCGCAATGCGGGGGGGCCCCCGAGGGTAGGGGGCCCCCGACGGAAGAAAAAAGAGGGAGAAAAAAGGAAGAAGAAAAAAGAAAAAAAGAGGGAAAAAGAAGAAAAAGAGAAGAGAGAGAGAGAGAGAGAGAGAGTCTGGAATTATCTGGGGGCCCCAGCAATTTCAGCAAAGCAGAAAAAGACAATTTAGAGACAGGAGTGTTAATAACTGTCGGGGCCCGCTCGACAAAATCGTAGCTGTTGGGGGCCCCTCAACAAAATCGTAGTTGTCGGAGGCCCCTTACTTAACTGACTCATGGTTGCCGGGGGCCCCTTAACCTGGTTTTCCGATCAAATTATAATTATGGTTAAGGCACTCGTAATAAATGGCTCTCGGCCTTTGAGTGCAAAAAAACCTGGCATCGGCCAAGTTTTTTTTGTTTTGGTCAAGACGATCAAGATGAACCGACGGGAATATCCCTCGGGTGCTCAAAAGCGAAAATTAGCGAAACAAAATGAAGAGGGAATGAAAAAAAATCCGAAAATAGATGCCTTTTTTAAGCAACCCCCAAAAATGGATGAGCTTGGTAATGCCAGTGATTGTGTCAACCCCAGGCCAGTGTCAGATCAAAGTCCAACTTTAGAACCTGGACCAAGCATGCAACAAGAGGAATCAAAATCCACTGGTAAGTAGCCAAGATCTCGATCTAGATCAAGATTAGATCTAGATATATCTAGACGTCTAGATCTAAATCTATACATGTATCTAGCTTTCTCTTGACTTAAATTCTAGTGCATGTAATTATTGAGTTGCCAGCAAAGAGACGGCAAAAATTTTGGTATAGATCTAGATCTATATTTAGAATTCTCTGAAAACACTGTGATCTTCCAGCCCAGCAAATTACGAGCACGAGATCTAGTAGTGCCGGTGTTGTTGCTATTGCTGCTGTTGTTGTTATTGTTGTTGTTTTGTTGTGTTTTCATTTTTTAAAGTTATTGTCTTTCCAATCGTAACGTAAATGTAACGTATATCACAACAAAGTATGAATTAGAAAACTAGATCTATCTATATCTATATCTAGTGATATAAGTCACTATTTCTTTCTTTATCTCACCTTTTTTTCAGGTCACACGAAAGAAGGTAGTGTAGAACTACATGTACCAGAAATAGATCTATTAACATTGGACTACCCAACTGACAAGGGTCATTTTGCCGATGATCTAACCGATGATATGAAACATTTCATCGTTCAACATGGACTTTGTCGCCCGAAAGGGCCATTTCCAAGGAATACACAAAATAGAAGCTTTTCTTCTTATTTCTATGGTGAAGATTCTACACAGTTCTCACATTCTTCTAATACATGGCTTTGCTATTCACAAATACAAGATGTAGCTTACTGCCATTTCTGTTGGCTTTTTTCCCCCGACCACCGAAAGTTCGACACTCGGGATTGGCAAGGTTTGTCTAAAAAAGTCAAAGAGCATGCACTATCAGGAGCCCACATTCAAGCCTGCATAGTTGGAAACCATTGGAAACAACACAAAACAGTCGATCACAAGATCGATGCAAGTTTATCTGATGTGACTAGATTCTGGAGAGAGATTTTGAGAAGACTTGTTGAAATTATTTTGACAATAGCTAGAAATAACATCGCCCTGAGAGGAACGACTGATCAACTTGGTGCTATTTCAAATGGGAACTTTCTTTCACAGGTGGAACTGTTGGCCAAGTTTGATGTTTCTATGAATACCCTAGTGAGCAAAAAGAAAGGGTCTACTAACTATTTAAGTCCACTTATTCAGAATGAACTTATTGGTATTTTAGCATCAAGAGTGAGATTAGACATTTTAAATGAATTGAAAAGTGCCAGATTTTATTCCATCATCATGGACACCACCCAGGACAGTTCGAAAAAAGACTAATTGAGCTTAATTTTTCGATATGTATTAGTGGAGGACAGTGTCAAAGTTCATGAAGCTTTTATCAATTTCTATCATATCCACGACCAGACATCGGAGGGCCTACAAACAGCACTACTGTCGTTCCTAAAGGAGCATTCAATTGATTTAAAACACTGCAGAGGACAGGGCTATGACGGTGCTGCGAACATGTCCGGGTCATGCCAAGGTCTTCAAAAGAGGATTATTGACTCTCAAGCAAACGCATTTTACGTGCATTGTGCAGCGCATAACCTGAATTTAGTTGTCAACGACGCAGTGAAAGGAATTGTAGAAGTCAGGATTTTTTTCGATATCATTCAGCAGCTGTACGTATTCTTCGGCCACAGCATCAACAGGTGGGACATTCTCGCTGAAATCACTTCTGAGTCGGAAAGTACACTGAAAACGTTAAACCCTACACGCTGGTCTGGAAGAGTCACCTCTTTAACTGCTGTGAGACTAAGATTTCCAGATGTTTTAAAAGCTCTCAGCAAGATTGCTCTCCAGAATACAAACAAGGACACGATTCATGAAGCTATATCACTGAGGAACAAGATGGAAAATTTTGACTTCATTGTGATTCTCACAGTGCTCAGTGACGTTTTGTCCGACATCAATGTAGCATCAAAGCTGCTTCAAGCCAAAGATCTTGACTTATCAAAAGCTGTGTGTGAGCTGGATGCTGTGTTGTCCAAACTGAAGCAACACCGACAGGATTTCAGTTCATTTCTGGCGAGGAGTGAAGACACTGCTCAACGATGGTCCATACCCACAACATTCAAACAGAAGAGAAAGGCAGCAGTAAAGTTTGATGATGATATCGACCCGGAGAGAATCTTCAAAGTAAAAGTGTTCTATGGCATTTTGGATACTATGATCCTGCAGTTGGAGTCTCGCTTCACAGGAACAAAGAAAATCACCTCGCTATTCAAAGTCGTGAACCCACCATCGCTTCTCACTTTACAAGAAGTTGATATCAATACTGAAGTTGACAGGCTTGTTGAAGCGTACCCTGAAGACCTGTCTAAGGCACTAGCTACAGAGCTGGTTATGATGAAGACCTCTATGGGTGATAAACTAACAGGATTGTCTTCTGTGCGACAGCTCGCAACCTGCCTGCTAGTAGATTATAAAGAGGTTGCTCCTAGCTTTCCCAACATCTGCGTTCTCCTGCGCATCTTCATGACAATCCCTGTGACTGTTGCATCCGCGGAGAGGTCATTCAGTAAGCTGAAGATTATAAAAAAACTATATGAGAACATCCATGAGCCAGGAACGCTTGCAAGGTTTGGCACTGCTCAGCATTGAAGCAGAGAGAGCAAGAAAACTAGACTACGAGCAAGTAATCAACGATTTCGCGGCCATGAAAGCAAGGAAAGCACCGATGGTTTAAGGTAAGCATTATTTTATTTTTTATTTTGCTTCTGTTCATTTTACTGGTTTTTATTTTTAGTTTCAGTTGCTTGCATGGTTATTGATGCTTGGATTCTTTTGTTATGTAGTTGCAGTTGTGTTCATTTTAATTTACTTTTATTTTCTTGTTTTTTGTTTGAGGATAGTTGTTGTTGTTGTTGTTGTTGTTAGTGGCGGCGGTGGTGGTGGTGGTGATAGTGGTAGTGGTGGTGGTGATGGTGTGGTGGTGGTAAATATTGTTTTATCCACTAGATTATTCCGAATAAAAAATCCACGTGACGCGCCCCACGTTCCCTGTGTACCATACGCCACTATATTTGGCTGTTTGGGTCACACGTCCTCAGCTCTCCGGTGCTACAGTATAAGCGAGTACATGTACATGTGTTGGGTGGGTAGGCCTATGCTTAGTCTGCGGAAGGGGGGCCCCGATAAGAAAGTTTGCGGGGGGGCCCCCGCTTGGCTAGTTACGGCCCTGGTGTGGGGTGTGTGTGTGTGTGGAGGGGGGGGGGGCAACAGCCTTTTTCATAATGGCAGTCCTGCCACATTATGGAAAAAGACTGTATGCGCCAAAAGCAAATGTTACAGTCCACACTGGCGCCCAGCTTTATTATTCTTTGAGTTTTCATTTAGTGGTGACCAAAAAGGTCACAAGAAACTATTTGCCGTACAAAGTTAAAGCAAGAAGAGCACAGTTCAGTTTATAAAATAATTCTAAAAATTGAATTTGATCTAGACTGGGATGTACTACACTAGTTTCTCTCTTACACGGCAAGGTATGAGAACTACACCATATGTCCACAAGTTCCCAAGTAATATGATTGGCCCAAGCTGAATTCCCCTGTATGCGGAAAACATAAAGCCATGATAGAAATCAATGATCTCATAGCACAGTGTTACTGGGCCCCCTGGTATTTCGAGCATTTTTGATATTCTTTTGTATTTTTTTCCCCCTTCCACATTGCAAATAACGTGTAGGTCTGGTATTTGCGCAATGTCTTCAGTCTGTTTCATTCTACACGTCTACAGCATTAATTATCACTGGAGGAATATATCATATAATAATGGAGCTTGGGCCCAACTTTGTTCCCGCAAAGGCTTTTTTTACTACGCAACGTAGAGAAATGAAACTTGGCACATGTATATAAAATGTATAAAGCCTGTACGTGTCGTGCTCATTTTTTCCCGAAACTCTTTACTTTTTCCAGAAATTCAGTTATAATTATCAGTTATCAATTCATGATTGCGAAAACGACGTGATAATGTACTTCCGTCAATTTCGTCATTTCCGCCTCTTACCGGAAATGTAAACTCTCGAACAAGAGTTCACTTGAGATCCAACCACGCCAAGAAAATTTTCATACCAAGTATAATGTTATGCAGATGAGGTGAGTGCCATTCATTCATACCAAGAAAACTGTGTAGAAACATTTATAGTGTGCTTCAAGCTCGAAATGAAATATTTTTATTATAGATCTCGGAGTGTCAGTCATGCCAAGAAAACTTTGTCGAAAGGCTAGGCCTTTCACGCCTCGAACTCTAGAGCTAATGCTTAAAGAAAGGAAAATGTAATAATAATATAAAAAAAAGAATCACGGGATTTTGAACAAGATCTACTGCCGCTCACACAGCTCGGATTTGCGCAAAAGGTTCTTTTTTAGATTTGGAGTCTTGAAAAGGTGGGGAAGTATTTTTTTTGAGTTTGCTTTATGCCGCTAATTGTCTACTTTTGATCCTCCATTTTTTACGAACACATGAGCCCATGACGTCATGATTTCCTGAAAAATTCTCCTATCTATCTATTAATAGCCAATTTTTTTGTGGATGACCCAAAGTGTCTCGACATCAATGAATGTCTTTGTGCTGATTCCTTTCGGTCTGGAATGCTGTGCTTAACCATTCGAAAAATGGGGCAATTACTAGTGAAATTAATGCACAAAATAGCTGCTTCCCGCTAGCATAAGGTCTTTAGGTCTGAATGTAGTGCGATGGGGTTTTCCAAGAACTTCGTTTGATTATTGTCTTCATTTACTAAACCTTGTTTGGGTTCTCCCACAGTATGACGTAAATGCCTATGAACGAAGTCTCCAAGTGATTGCCAATTCAAAAAAAAATAAAACAATGTTTTCCTGCTTGGCCACAGACTACAATAGCCGAATACCAGTGATTATGTTTCGTAACTTCAGCATGATCAGCTCACTGTACAGAGGAATGCCGTTTGCGGTATAAGATCATTTGGTGG
This sequence comes from Onchidella celtica, assembly GCA_963931925.1. Classification (NCBI taxonomy): domain Eukaryota; kingdom Metazoa; phylum Mollusca; class Gastropoda; order Systellommatophora; family Onchidiidae; genus Onchidella; species Onchidella celtica. The sequence goes on along the minus strand of OZ007581.1, from coordinate 21,324,148 downwards.
GAATTCATGGTACATTTACTATTAATTTTGTAACAGGAGGCAGTTTGCTGCATTATTGGCGGTTTAACAACAGATTTTGTGCTTTCATTCATGTTTTAGCCATCAGTCAAACTTTTCCACTACTGTGACACACAATGTACAATACGTACACTTTAGTCAATCGCAGATGGAAGAAGAAGAAACGGAATGGAGGAAGTAAAATACGGAGCAAGGGTTTGAAAGCAGGTTTAGCCTATCTGTCCAAATTTCTTTTTTGAGCATCCGTGCGTCGTGGGATAAGTGAAATTCTCTGAGGGCAAAATAATGCACCAAGTACGACTTGTCTGCATCTTCTGGGTCGTTCTGTGGTGACTGAATTGTCTTTGCTGCATGGTCCAGGCTGCTAAGGAGGGATGCCTGAAAAGGGGTCATCTTTGATGGCTGGCTTGGTTTTTTTAAGACCCTCTTTCGGCCGCTTTGTGGAGAGTCGATGGATGAGGTTGACATTAATGAATCCTCTTGATCATCCAGTATCGCGGACTCATCAGGATCTGGATCAGCCGTGTTGTCATCTTCGTAGTTGCCACTTGTACTAGAAAGAAACAATTATGCAAAGTTATACCCGCAATCTCTACTCATATGAAGAATTAATAATAATAATAATATTATAATAAATGAATTTATAACGCGCCAGAATCCACAGAAAGCGCTCGGTGGAGCTTAGTCAATGTTATCAAATGACTTTTTACAATACTACAGAATGTAAGGAGTGAGAAGCTATGCCTGCTGCCTATTACTGGCGCTACGAATTACTAACACTTGGTGTTCTTTAACCTACAAATTTGGCCCGACTGACCACATCAAATCAGCAAGGGATGTTTAACGTGCACAACAGGTGTTATGATGTACATAGTGGACGGGGCTTCTCCAAAAAAACATGCTGCACTGACGGGGGTTCTAGACCATTTGCATATGAGGCGGACACACTACCTCTCAGCCACCAGCGACCAGAGATATATGTGCATAGGTTAAGAAATTAAAGAAACAAGTTTGGACTATACTCTAGATTTTACCTTCTTTTTTCGGAGCTGGTACGAAGGAACGTCAGAGCTTCAGAATGGACATATTTTTTTTTCTTTGAGGCACAGTCTCCACTCTTTCTTTGAAGGGATTTGAACATTGAATCCCTCATGTTCTTCCATTTCGCCTTCAGATCGTTCACTGTAAGAAGTGAAAAATAAGTTTGAGTATAAAACACGAAGACGATGTTTTCATAAGTCTAAATTTACATTCAAAGAGTACACTTATATACGGTTGTTTAGGTTAGGTAAAAGTTTGGGTTTGTAACTCTTCTGTAATTTTCCCAAAAACTATTTTCATGTTATATAATACCTGTGGATTGAATGAAAATTTTTTTATACCCTCTTCTGTTCTTCCGCAGATACCTGGCTACGGGGAATTCCTTCACGGCTCTTCAATTTGAATTCAATAATGGAAGAAGTACCATTGCTCAGATAGTTTTTGAAACATGTGAAGCAATCTGGATTCTATTGAAAGATATTGAAATGCCCGAAGTAACTACTGAAGATTGGTATAGCATTGCCGAAGCTTATGAAAAAAAAACTAATTTCCCCAATTGTTTAGGAGCCATTGATGGGAAGCACATTCGTTGTATGAAGCCTCGCAGTTCTGGTTCAAAATTCTTCAACTACAAAAAATTTTTTTCAGTGGTTCTAATGGCTGTTGCTGACTCTAACCTTCGATTTGTCTCTATCGACGTGGGGTCGTACGGCCAAGAAGGTGATTCGACTGTTTTTCGAAACAGTGTTTTCGGATCAAAATTATACTCGGAACAACTCAATATCCCACAAAGGAAGCTCTTACCTGGCACAATGCTGACCCCCAACCATTTGTTTTTATTGGAGATGAAGCCTTCAAAGTGCATACCAACCTTCTGCGACCCTTCCCTCAGCGGGAACTTGATTCTCGTAAACGAGTTTACAATTACAGACATTCAAGAGCTAGACGTTCAGTGGAATGTGCATTCGGTTTATTGGCGAATAAGTGGCAGATTTTCCACAAACCAATCATGGTTAGACCTGATTTTATAGATTCTATTGTCAAAGCATGTTGTATATTACACAACTTTGTCAGACGAAAGGATGGTGTCAATTATTATGACGAAGCTCAGGAGTCCCCATTCCGTGATGTCACTAGCACCGGGCCGGCTCCTCGTGTTTTAGGAATTCAAGTTCGGGATTATTTTGCTGACTACTTTGTTGGAGTGGGTGCTGTTCCATTCCAAGACAAATACGAGCATTGAAATAATTGTACCTCTGAAAATGTAAATAAATGCTAATACTTACATTTCTTTGTTTGTTCTTCCTTGCTGAGGGAATCCCATTCTTCGTAGACTCCAGTAGCTACAGTTACCCAGGCTTTATCTTTTGCAATTCTATCTTTATATTGCTCACAACCCTTGTCCCAGATAGCAGGCTGTTGCTCCACCATACTAATAATAACTTCCGCAGACATATTCGAAAATTTCACAATATCTGAATATTATTTCTGAAAAAAAGAAACAGGACTGTGTGCGAGAAACGAAGTGCACCTGGTGATTGCACTGCAATAAAAATCCCGCCGCGGCGAGCGGGATAGTATGTCACTAGCCATAGCCTAACATGTGTTGTCTCTGAAAACCGCTTCCGCGCGCGGTTGCGGTTCTCATTTTCCCGCCGACAGGCGCGGCAGAAAAAAATCAGACAGCGGCAACCGCTCCCGCGCGCGACGACGGTTTCTCTAGTATGTCAGGTCTCATAGGATAACACGTGTTGGCGGTTTTTTTTTTACCGCTCCCGCGTGCGGCAGCAGTTTGCCGCGTCTAGTATGTCACTACACTTAGGTGAACCCAAATAAGCTCAACAGCCACCGCTCACCAAAACAATGCAAATATTAATTTTATTTTCATCTCCCCACCCGTCGAAAGCACAGAAATTTGTATGCCAATACGCCGCTCGTTCCCCCTCCCTAACATTTTGTATTCTTACCTCAGTACTTCATTCAAAAGTAATATTTGTTATGCTGACTGCAATATCGCAGTGAATTGTACAAGGAATTAATTATTACAATTTTTTTGCATGTTTCTCGCAATGACATGACGAATCATGCTTGACTGCACCAAAATGCAAGGTTGATCTGATTACTGCAGCTGTTCAGAAAAGTGAATAACTCCGCACTAAATGATGATCTCATGCCTCAGTGTTTGTTTGCACCCTATGTCAGCTCCTGCAAACTGTACCCAGAGCACCGACTGTTTGGTTACAATAAATTACCGATAAGTGCTAGATTTGTACTTTTTTGGGTGTTTTTTTTTTTGATGGAGCCTTAAAGCAATTGGCAACATTTCAATTTATATAAATCATTATGCATTTAAGAAGGAACGAAATCAGTAACCCAAATTTCCGAAACGTGATCCAAGAAGTTATTTGAAAGCTTATGTCTCAGGAAAGTTTACTACAATACCTGGATAATTTATAGCCACTAAAGAAAAACTATAAATCAAGCCTACAATAATGACTGAGCAATATGAAGGTAAAACAGCAGTTCAAATCCTCTCCGGACCCCCAGTGATGGCTGACATTGTTACTCGATGAAATAGATCAGTAATTACAGGAACAGACAATAGGGTTCCCGGCAAATTCCACTTAATGGTCACTGTTTAACAGCAAGGGAATTTTCTTCTTCTAGATATGACATAATCATAGTGTCTCTGAAATCTCTTACAGCCAAGTGAGTCATAAAGTCAAGGATGTGGGGAAACCCAAGCCAAGTCACAGGGGGTCTTGTAATAATTCAGTGGATTCCTCTGCGCGGCACTACTCTGCCATGTTACGGGGAAAAAATCTTACATGTGAAACTAGGTCAAATTTACTTATTAGCATTATTTTATAGAAAGAAAAGTGCTTATCTTTTTAGCTGGATTTATAATTTTGAATACCACAAACTGGAAACTGAACAACTATTAGAGCGAAATGTTTTCTGCGTCTCATGTTAAGTTTTGTTCTTGGCATTTATGGTGTTATTTCATCATACGGCCGCCTTTCACGGCATTTATCTTTATTGTTATAAACCAAAATATCAGATGAAGCTCCCGCACATGCCCACTCACCTTGAAGGGGGACGTAAAATACCATAACTGATCACTGTCCATGCGACTTGATCCAACAACACTAAATAATAATACAAAAATACTAAATTGCATCCAGGTTTCTGCCGCTGTTTACGTGACATTTTTATTCCATTGTGGTTGAAAAATCTGTGGTTTTACCAGCGTTTTCAACGTACGCCAGAAAAATCTTTTAAGGTCTAGGGTCTCAGATTGGTTGTATATGTATAGAAGGGCAAATCAGTTTCTTCTTTCATGGTAAACCGACATAAGGTGCAAAGGCACGTCCATTTGTATTAGAAGGTCACACAAATTGCTGAATTATTAAACAAAATTTATTTATTAAAACTCACTGAATTTCAGAGGTAATGGCTGGTTAATTTTCGCTTACAAAAGCAAGGGTTGTCATCAACTGAACAATTTTACCTGACATAAAATTACCATGTTTCAGGTTTGCCACACACTTTTTAGCCTCATCTCTTTCGAACGTAGATTTTCGGTGACTTTTATGTTTTCACGGCAGTGATGTTGGGAAATGTGATAATTGATTTTACGCTCAGTTAAATTATTTCAGTTGTTCTTTAGTGTGGAAATTACTATTCTGTGTCACCGTCGCCCTAGATCGTGTTTTGATCTATGTTATAATGCGTGAGTAAATTCCTGCAAAATTCGAAATGTAGGCGATGTCTTCGTAAATTACATCTTCCGGCACTGCAGACTCGTATGTACTCCTGCCTAGCGAAAAGTTGTAAACTATTTTTTAAGTGCAGTCTTCATTTGAACAAATAATATTCATAAAGATCTAGTATTATTCTTTATCTTGACAATTCTAATTCTATAAGTTGTTGTGGAAGTTCTACACTATTATTCTTGTCAGTTTGCTGACTATATCTTTTGCCTTGAATGCAGTGTGCATTTTTTCAATTTCAGGTACAAAAAATATAAATTTGCATGTACATTGAAGCATTCGATATTTTCATTTCTCCCAAGATTACACTTGCCACACCCCTAAAACGTAATGCTTGCAATTTTGTGTGTGAAATTGGCATTCATGAAGATTAGAAATGTAATTGTAATAGCCCAGCCATTGTCAAAACCAAAGAGTGACCTGGCTTTATCAAAATAATCCATAATTGTGTCCAATTTTGCGGTAAGGTATGCAAAAACAAGAATCTCTTCAATTTACTACCTATCTAATTCTTTCATGTTAAATTTACCACTTACTTAATTTCTTCCATTTGGAATGTATTGTGTACTTGTTGCTTTTTGCCACCGGCGTAGTGCTTTGCGGAATACTTTTTTTTTGGTTGCAATATTTTAACTTCAATTAATTATTACTTTAGACCTAACTGTATTTGGGACCCTCTACCCCCATTGAGGGAAGGAGAAAAATACCTCGGTAGTTTTCATGCATACACACCTTGGTTTTTCCCGTGGTTTGTGATTTGTGACTCCTCTGTAGGCTTTCTGACTCAACCCTGAGATAGCTTTGAAATTTGTCATGAGTCTTTCGACCAATGATTTCTATACAGGGCGACTAGTTTTTTTGTTTTGTTTTGTTTTTTGTTTTATTTTTTGGTCAGTGGCTCTGAATGGCCTGTGATTTTGTAAAGTTTCAATTTGAAAAATCGACCGTTCTTATTAAGTTTTTTCTACCTAGGTTGAGATATATAATGCAGGATTTGGGACGTGGCTGAACTTTTGTTGCTTCCCCCAGGTACCAATATTTGTGACCTGCCCTGTGATTTCAGATCCTTCCTGTCTTTTTTCATCGTGGAGTTCAGTAAATAATCATGATTTAAATTGTCCATGTCACTATCATTTTTGACTTGAACAACCACTCAAATGTTAACTAAATATTCCATAATCTCGGAGGGCTGTCTTCATGATTATTTGTTTACTTCCAGGTGTCCACATTAACCAATATTTCCTTACTGATTAATGATGAGCATAAGATATTCACATTTATCTTTGAAGTTATTCCCTTAACTCTAGATATCAACATGACTTTAAGTGAGTCCCTGAACTTGACACTCTTTCTTTTACCTAGGTGTTAACGGTGTCCAACCTTCCTTTCGAGAAGGCATTTCAGAGTTATTTTCTCCCATACTTAGTTGGGTTTAATCCCTTGGATTAAAGTTAAATATTACAGTACTACTGCCAGAATTTATTCAATATTACATGCAGTTTGAGACATCTGAATGATTTTGTGTCCTTTTCAGGATTAATAGAATGCTAATTTAGTCAGTAGTGTTAGGGGTAGGTGGTGGAGGATAGATCGCATGTAAGATATATAATAGGAGTGGAGATCAACATAGTAGTAGGTTCGGTTGTGGCTTTGCAGGCTTGCTTGAACGTCAGATAACTTCAGATAGATCGTTCTGTGGTTGGTGTACCCAGCCTGCACAGAACGGGTGGCTCGCGTCACATGAAAGAAGATGGTATGCACGAGTGAACATCGACACCACAAACTGGAAAACCCGACGCGGGAGATGATGGATTTTTATATTCAGTCTTGATGTGTGCCACGGGTAAAGACGGTATACGGCAATCAAGGTCAAATCCACATCATTAAGTTTTTATACAATGAAATGTGGGATTTCTTTCTGTGAGGGTTTCAATTTTGCACGGCAAATAATTTCAATTTTGCCATCACAGAATGGAAAAGGTTCAAAGAATAAAGCAGGCCACAACAAATGTTGAATGTTGTTAGGGGCACGTAGCCTAATTACAAAACTAGATAGAGAAAACTTCACTGCTCAGCAATGGCTTAATAATGTAAAATACCAAGCGTCCAAAGCAAGAGCCCTTAAAGATTTTGTCTTCTGTAAAATTTTGCTTTTGGGCATATACGATGTTTTCCCAGAGCACATGGCGTATTTCTTTCATTGCCACCCCCAGAATATCAGCCTACCAATGCTTGCCCCTCCACTTTTACCATTTTTTTTCTCTGAACAAAAGCTTAATGTTTTCGGCCTTGTATTTAGCTAAGAAAGACGCACTCTGATTCACGGCAAAAACATGTTAGTATCATTGCTGGAGATGAGCGGAATCGATGAAAAGAATTTGCAACACACAGAGTAGCCAGTTTGACATGCAGGCAGACACACTGTAGACCGGCAGATGGATTGATGGATAGTTGGGTGGATGGATGAATGGATGGATAGATGGATGGATGGGCGGATGGATGGATGGGTGGATGGATGGATTTATGGATAGAGAGACAGACTGACGGGCAAACAGAGAGAGAGAGAGAGAGAGAGAGAGAGAGAAGAGAGAGAGAAAGAATTGTATAAAGATATACATTAGCAAAACACACGAATCCAGTGGATTTTTCTCATATTTTCAAGTCCCTGGTCCTATTGGGGGGTAGGATCGAGTAGTTCTTGGAAATTGGATTTTTCTCATATTTTCAAGTCCCTGGTCCCATTGGGGGGTAGGATCGAGTACCCAGTCTTCTCGGATAAGGACGAAAAAATTCGGAGGGCCCGTGTGCACGTTGCGCACGTTAAAGATACCTTGGCAGTTGGAAATCGTAAAGAGCAGGCCGAAAGGCCGCTGCCCGGGCAAAATTCAAATTAATAGATTAAAAATTTATCCATATCATCCCCCCCCCCCCCCCCGCCAGAACAAGAAATAATAAAACAAGTAAAGTGAGGTGTAAATGCCAAGGGCAGCGAACCTCCTAAAATAAAGACCTCAAATCAAAACACACGAATCCAACAAAACTAGGGCAATAACACCCCCCCCCCCCTCAAATCCACCCCTTCCACATACACGCATGCAAGATAAAAAAGAATATTAAAAAATGTGAATAATATTATTAAAAAGTATTATAATACAATACACAAGCCTTCAGTCCTTAGTGCCTTCGTCATTTTTTTCAAAATCTTTTTAACTTCAATAGGGTCACACCGACCAAAAAGCTTCTTTGATGTATGTACAATTGATATTTATCTTCATTCTGATTTTTTTTTCTTTTACATTAACTTCTGATAATTTGCGCCGGAAAAGATGGTGCTGCTGAAATTCCAGCCGTCTCAATATCAACTGCAAGTGGGGGAGAGGGCGGGGGGGGGGGGGGGTATATTCTTTTCTGTCCGTCAAATGTAAAGAAAACTCGACTATGAAGTTTTCGAAGCCTGCAGAAAACGTTCGCAATTTGATTGTTTAAAGTCACCCGACCGTCAACCTATGACACGAGGTCAAAGGGAAATGAGTACGATACAAACCCCTGGCATGCGACACTTGTCCGGTCTGAGAACTGCACCCATCGTTTCATTTTGAATACGTTATCAGTATGAAAAGAGCGTGCTTCATCTAAATGAATACAATCATTCCGCTCCGTTGCTGGTGTGCCTAACTGCGCACGCTTTTCACTGAATAGGTGAAAAATTAAACAACATCACAAATGAAAACATTTTGAGGGCACAATTCAAATTTCCACAGTCAAATAACAGACTTTCGGCAAAGAAAAGTCGTCTCTTAATCCTTTTTGTCTGCCGTAAGCACCGAACGACCTCCTGTGTTTACAGTGATAGAAAGAGGGTCGCGCTGAAGAGATAGTGCCGCCTACACTGTCATCTCTAACCAATAAGGGGCTGGTTGTGTTTGAATAACGTTGAGAGTGTCTCGTTAGGTCAGGGGTTTAAATCTTAGCCATAAAACTGCAAACACTGGGAACTTTTCTTTCTCAACGATGTAAATGACTTCATGTTTCCGTGTTGTTGTTCATCAACTGTTTTTATTTGATTCGTGTTGTGCCTACAACTTGCAATAATAATTTCTAAAATCTTGAATGTCATGTAGGCCTACATGACATGCCATTTGTGAAGCGGTCTGGCAGCCCGATCTTCGACTTTTTACTATTGTCATAGAGCATAGATATATAAGCTACATTTATTATTTATCTGACTGTCGAAAAATTAGAGACGGCTTGAAATTTGTTTATAATAATTACATAACCTCCTAGCACTAAAAAAAAAAAAAAGAATTAAGTCAGTGTTTTAGCCCCATTAAATTATAGTTTAATATGGGTCCTTGCTTTTCTGTGCAATCTCTTTAGTCATCTATGGGACACAAGTATAATCGAATCGGTTTCATGAGTATGTCTTTGTCTGTCTAGTGCTTAAACAGTGCGGCATTAAGGCGCAGTCTCGTACTGCTACAGTAGTAGGTAAAGGTATACACTGTATCTTGTCGAGAACAGGAGTAGTTTTGGCATAGGGCAGACTAAACCTTTAAGGATGGCGGGGGAACTGCAAGAAAAATAAACTCTGGTCGCTTGACTGAATGAATGGTGAGAAGAAGATACTAGAACTACACAACACACTGTCTCAAAGTATCAAAATTATTGACAACCGTCAAGAGAATATCAACATTTATGCAGTCTGTAATAATTTATTTTGGATAATAATATTACTGATTTTTAAGGAATGATTCATTTAGTTGTTATCACTGACTCCTTGTGTCAAGTTCACCAACTTTCATGCTCAGTCTTTCTTTCACCCCCAGATCGCTGTTTGATACCCTGGATTTGCCCATCGGAATATACGTCATACCCAAGTGTAAACATAGTGAGGGATTATCTGCTCCACTGAATCTGCCGGACGGTGGATGTATCATTATTATGATAGTAATTGCCGACACAGTTACAGGCTATACAGGATTCACTTGTCTTGAGTCCCAGCAAAAACACTGCGCTAGACAAACTCGCATGAAGCAGTTTGAACAATGTAGAATTTGTAAGGACACCCGAAATGTAAACATTGTACTGTCTGATCTGCTCTCTTTTGAAGTACAACATGCACACATATTATATGTATACGAGAAGAGCACGTTTCAGAACTTACCCCGAGAACTCCGTGATCACCACGAAAGCTAAAAAAAACTTGCGGTTTTGACCTAAATTCCTTAAATATAATGTAGTTTTCAATAAGATTGTGAGTATAAATGATTTGTACCATGCTCAGAGAGGACATTTTTCAAATATGGGCTCCACCTTGTCCACGCTGAATTTTTATTTCACATTCCTAGCTTTTCCTGTCCGTGTTTTTCATGCATATGACGCTCAAAACTGCGGAAAATCTGCGTGTTCACTAAACAGCGTGGCCAGTGCGCACATCTTGTCTCAGAATTATAAAAGAGGAAATGAAATAATTTTAATAAAAATCATCGTTACTAAAAAAAAATGGAGTCATGAGGAATTACTAATCGTTTCAATCGCATTGGGTCATTCGGTGCAGACCATATAGCGTTATCAATGGATTCGTCCTCTTTAAAGGCTATTACATCAAACCTTTTTTGGCAAGGCTTTCTATAATTCTTATCAATGATTGTGTGTTGAAGACCCCCCCCCCCCCTCCATAAAAAAAGCGACATTTAACTTCATACTTAAAAATTCAAAAATTCCATACACGAGACGGAGCCGGATCTAAATATTTTGACCGAAGTTTGCACCAGATGAAATTGTACGTCCGTTAATATCATTTACACGCTAAGCTGTATCCGGGAAAGAAATCCCTTGGGAGGTGGGGGAAGTCAGAGGAGAGGATGTACAGCCACAGTTATGAGATGGTGCACAGGGCGGCCGGGAGCAGGGATGCTGTAGGCGAACAGAGTACCAGAGACCTTTATAGTACTACATGTTTCTGGCCGGGAGACAAGAAATGCCACAAAATTAAAGGAATATCCACCAAGTCTAACTGTGTTCAAGGCTAAGACAGCAACAAAAAAAATTAATGTTTACTGCAACACCACTGTCAGTTCAGCAATGTTTAATCCAGTACACAGATCATTATATCACAATATGTATCTTTTCGTCTCTTGAAACACGGTCATAAAATTAAAATATGCAGAATTACCTGATATCAATTCAGGTGTACCCACAAGCCTTACAAGCTGCTGCGGACGAATATTTCTTTAAACGGAAAAATAAAAGAAAAACTGGGGGAGGAAGGGTGGTTGAAGCTGAAACACACGAACAACAACAAACAATCCACACTGCTGTTATTTTAAGTCAACTCATAATTTTGAAATAAAAGATAATGTGAACGATTAGGCTGCATTATTGTGCGTGCATGTACAGTAATAGTATATGTATTATCAGAAAGACTTAATCAAATATTGAGTTCTAACTAAATTATTGTCTTCACTTATTTTCAAACTCACATGGCTTGTACTCTGTCACTTAAAAAAAAAGGCACGTCTTGACAGACAATTATTTTATTCCAGTATTATAGTTCGTTTCATGGAAAAAAAAAAATGTTTACTGAAACTTTCTGAAATTCGGCATGTGACATCACACCGAGTTGTGCAAATAGAATATTGAATTTTAAACTTTTCTGGCACGCCTAAATAGGTCATTAATCCTCAACAGATTGGGTTTATGAAGCCCTGACTCACTATTCGAAAGTTTAGGAGATTTACAACATACCATTGCATTGTTTACGTTTATTTTGAGCGCGCAGCAGTGCTCATCACATTCGGATGGTGATAAATTTTCCATTTTAAATGCGTGCAAGTTTGGGAATTTTATTAATACTTAGTTGAGAACTGGTGACTTCAAGGGCCAAGGAAATAGTCTATTGGATTTCTACTCACCCCTAATCTCTCAATTTTGTTTAGATCGGCGTTGTTTTCTTCCTTTCCACGTTTCTCTCCCCAATATCTCCTTTTCTATCTGCCGTACCCCCATATTATTAATTTTCAAGTTGAAAGCATGTCAGATACGGTCTCCCACGAGTGATAAAGAAGGAGCCCAAAAAACTTCATTGTATTTTGCCGACTTACCAATAATTATTGCCCGAAACTTCAAAGAGCACAAAAGTTCGACACAAAATCGATTGGGTTAGATTATTTCAATATTTGACACCTAAGAAAATTGATTTTTTTGAAAATATTATCCAGGCTACAGCGTTGAGCAAAAAATATGCCAGATTGCATCACAACAAAATACTCCTGCCAATGATTGAAAAAAAATTTTTTTTTTAATGTAATAAGATTTTGTTAGATAAGCGAAAGTTTACAAGGGTTGTTGGGTACCTGCGGTGTTTTGTTTCGAGAGTAGTCAACACTGATTTTAGTGACACCTCATTTTTATAAAACGTTCATGTGTGCGGACCATGGTGCGAACTAGTTTATGGTACATGATAGAGTCAACGAGAAAAACCGCCCAAAACTCACTTTGGAAAAAATTATGTAATTAAGTCAAATTGTTTTAAGGATACAAACAATGTTTCGAAATAGTGGACAAAATCAGTGTATTAGTAAAACAGTGATCGCGTTGTTTTTTTCATGAAACGGTGTCGTTTTTCTCAGACTTTGGTTCTCTGGGAGAAAAGGTATTGTAATTCGAAAACAAAGCAAAAGAAAACAAACAAATAAATTAAAATGATTTTCAGCGTGTCATTCCAAACATAAGTAAAGGAATAATCAATGTTGACACCCATCAAATTCGTGTCCTAAAGCAGTAAAACGAAGTACAGGTGTGAATCCTACATTTTCACCCTTCCAACCGCAGGTCTCTCTGTGCTAGACTGTTGTTGTTTCCTTATATGGACATGCGCAAATATAAGCGTTGTATAGCTGTGACGAGAACACAGGTCAGATGACCTGGCCATATAGCCGCTGGTCCGTGTCATGATGTGATCTTATGCGTGGACAAATTACCGTGAAATCACTTATGTTATGGTTCCAGCTGTGATGATTGAAGCGCTTTTGGTTGGTAGACTTATTGCGCGGCCGGAATCTATCTGCCCCTCTTGTCCACTATCATTTTTTTTTTAACCGTCCTTTTCTCATAACATGGTAACATCATGGTTTTTGAAATCTTTCATTCAATTTGTGCATGACAGAATTTTGCTCTGGATCACAATAATTTGTTAAAAGTAGAAAAAGAACAAAAACAACAGAAAAATAACGCCACCGCTGTTGAAATGACATAACTGTTGGGTACAATAATAATAGTAATACCGCGCCTTTGCTATGGAAAGATTTTATTTTTATCAACATAAATAAACAACGTAACTTCTCTGACCACACTCCAAGCCAGAAATAATTACCAGTGCCGACTCATTAGACAAACAAGTCTTTAGTTCCTGTTGTGGTCTCCAAGGTTGCACCCTGCGTTCTTGTGTTTGTCATCCGATGGCTCTAGCGGAATAAATTGTCTGTACAGTCTGGAGGCGGTGGTATTTTTGTATTGAAAAGGTAGGTGGGTAAAGAGGTCAGGTGTGATAATGTACTCTCCTGACTTCACTTCAAACTTTCGTCGGTCTCAATGTCGTGCGATGAATCATGTAGATACTGCTGTGCCGTAAATAAATCCTATTCAGTCAAGCTGGTCAGTGGCACCGTTTATTTTATTGAAGATTGTGATGAAACAGACGCCACAAAAACACTTTTCATAGTTTGATGAAATTTTGCACAGAGGGAGAAGATTAGAATTGAACAACGATTGGGTACTTTCAATATTAGTTTTCAGGATGATGATGTTGGGTTAGACCGTGTACAGAAAACCACAAGTAATCACTTTCAATGTCTTGTTTCATAACTGCAATATATTTTTTTTTAATTCTACACTGCAAGGGATGAATTTATTCGTGAAAGAATGGAGAAACTCGTATCCCACATCTCCACCCCGGCTCGATGGAGACAGCAAATTATCATGTTTAATTTGTAAGGCTATCGAAAGCGAACTCCTTGCCACCATTGGGAGACTGAACAAAGGGAGAAACTAAATAACTTGAAGTATGAGCCAAGTTGCAACAGTATTATTATTATTTTGTTTACTCACCCAAGATCAGGAAGTGCTGAAAATATGGAAGTGCGAAGGGGATGAAGGGGGGAATCAAGTGCACCCGATAAACTGTGTTCAGTAAACCCATTCTTTCAAGTATGAAGATAATAAATAATAGTATTCTTTCAAGGAAAGGTAAGAAGAAAGACAGGGGAGGGTGGACCTACAATGAGGGCTTTGAGGACAATTGCACCAATAATACCAGACGTTTTCCCATTCTCCCTAAAACTTGACGTTTAGGAAAAATAAGACAAAATTTGAATGGACAACATATTTATCAATGCCATCATGAGGCTGTTTGAGAAATACTAAACCTCTATGATCCCATTTGATTTATATAATAAGTATTTAGGATTTTATTCTCCACTCTAATTATGTCGCAGATAGAAATAACCTTCTGGTTATATATCATTACTACAGTCCATTTTTTTTTATTTTGGTTATTCAGTACTAGATAGCACTCGTACAATACAACATTAATTATATGTTCGACACATCTTTTGGTGCCTTTTCTACACTGAAAGAAATGATCTCGTAAGATAAATATGTCATGGTCTCATGATTAGGCTTACACGGTTCATTCAAAACTCGATCACATGGAGGATGAATTCTATTAATGTTTATAATATATAATCGGAAAATATTTTTTTTTTATTGTACTAGCTCTATCATACTAGGTCACCAGTGGTAATCTTTCCTTCATCTTGACTTGATTGTACACAGATCGCTGTCAACCAAAGATCGCTCATAAGCACAGTAAAACTGTCCAGTCTGTCGTCGGCTTTATCACTCGGGTTTTCCAGTTGAGGTTTTCTATCGAGACAGAGTGGCTTGCTTACGTAAGTCGAGGCACACCTTACTGTAGTGCTGTCATTGAGTGCAATTTTTTTCCCCTGACTGACAAGTAGTGAACCTGCAAAAGGAGGAAGGGTGGGGGTGTAGGGCAAAATACACACACACACACACATACCAACGCACAGTCGAGCACGCACTTTACCGAGCGAAAATAGATTGATTATGCATACAAAACATGATATTATTAACAGGATTTTTAGAAGTTACAGGGGTGATTTGTCAGAGTGGAGAAAGGACAGAGTGTGAGAGAGAATAGAAATAATGAAAAGGCTGGCAAATTGGAAAAGAGCAAGAGAAAGGCAAGAGGCAGACAGATGGAGTGTGAGCTATCTCATGAAGAAGTTGGACAATGAGAAACGGTGGAGAGAGAGACTGACAGAAATGAGGGAGAGAAAAAGATAGGGAGAGAATAAAAAGAGAGAGAGGGAGCAAGAGAGAGTGAAAGACAGAATAAGAAGCGAGCAACACGGGGGAGAGAGAAAGAGAAGAGAGAGAGAGAGAGAGAGAGAGAGAGAGAGAGAGAGAGAGAGAGAGAGAGAGAGAGAGAGAGAGAGAGAGAGAGAGAGAGAGAGAGAGAGAGAGAGAGAGAGAGAGACTGAAGACTGGTAAAAAGATATTTGGAATCTCATATCTTATACATTTAAGTCGTGTAAGTTTTATCCTCATGGGAAATGTTTCATAAAGGGGATTTTGTTGAAGGATTTGGGCTCAGGATGTTTTCCAGTCCTCTGTATTACTATAAGCGTCAGAATTATTGGATACAGTTGAATAGAGTAAGTTGCTGGGATCGTTTGGTGATCTGGAGCTTTGCGTGTAAGTTTACTTAAAAACAAAACAAAAAACAAAACCAAAAAACAGTCCCCAAAACCATATCAAACTATAATATCAGCATTTACGGCAACAGGTGCATGTACACCTTAATGTCGCCTCAGGGTTGGTCTTTTAGGGATGTGTGTGTGGGTGGGTGGGCGGATATAGGAGAAAAGGGGGGGGGGGATAGGTGTAGGAGAAAAGGTTGGGGGGGGGGGGGGAGACAAGACTAGTGCAGCGTACTAATTGTATTCAG
Organism: Onchidella celtica; assembly: GCA_963931925.1. Taxonomy (NCBI): domain Eukaryota; kingdom Metazoa; phylum Mollusca; class Gastropoda; order Systellommatophora; family Onchidiidae; genus Onchidella; species Onchidella celtica. The sequence goes on along the minus strand of OZ007581.1, from coordinate 21,308,284 downwards.
TCCATTTTTTCCAGGCTGGAGATGTGCTTGCCTTATGAACAGGATTAGGCGCCGCAAACCATGAACTGGCATGAGCGTTCGTTTATTTTCTCAACAAGATCATTCTGATCAGTGCCGTTAAAGGAAATAACAAAATATTTTCCAATATCTCGTCATTTGCTTCAAGACAAAAAATATGTGGAAAAGAGAGAGCGGGGGAGGGGGGTTATTGTCATTTATTAATTATTCATGATTATGTAAATGTTGCACGATTGTCATGTTTCGGCCATGACTAAGCTCATACCTGTCCAATGACCGGCTAAATAATGTGACACTGAGACAAAGTTAGTACTGTTGTGATCTATTTATACCTAAGAAGTCCACCGGTATGTAGGGTAATGAGGAGGGTTTGTGTTTATGCATGCACTCCGGCACATTAGCGAGAGAAGTATGCTCAAAGCATATCATGTCTTATAGGTATGCAGACAGTTGCATATTTGAACTGCTGGATGGCAGTGGTTTTCGGCCTTTTTTTTTTTTGGCTTAGCTCCAGTGTTCAAAGCTCTAATCACATCATAAGAAACATCCACTCCACCCCCACCCTTCCTGGGGAGGGAATTTAAATACACCGCCCCTCCCCCCACACACACACGCACACACACAGAAGCATACAACTTACAGAACAATACACTGCTTCGGGATATCAACTGAAAATGTCCTTATTTGAACCCGAACTAGCTTAAGAAATTATTGTCATTATTATTTGTTGTTGCTGTTGTTGTTAGGCTCGAGAACACTCAAAGATATCGCCACCCCCTTGGTCTTAGGAACCCAACAAATAGATTTTAATAATAATAAAAAGTTGCAATGGAATGTTCACGCCTCCCCAACAATGACTGAAGTTTGCCTTTCACCTTTTTTATTTGATGATGTCACCATACTCATACAGGTCCTTTTCTTTTTTCTTAACGAAAATAGTGACCTTGTAGCATGAGGTGTGCGCCCACCGCCACCCCATAAATTAGCTGTAACCTCATAGAAAACGAAGTAAGGGAAAGAAAGAAGAGTTTCGGCTGTAAAACTATCTAAATAGTCAAGTCAGGTATCGGTGTGAAGAAAAATAAGTATGACATTTCTCAAAACTTAAATAACACCTGTCTAACACGGAAACGGAAACGGCACGTTTACTGGTCAAGGCTGATTTGGGTCAAAACTGAAGTTTGGCCGATTATGATTCCTCATGTCTCTTTAATTTGTGGACGAAATGCTTTCATGAAAAAAATGCTTCAATAAGTTGAATATTATGACTTCCTATGTCCAAGTCCGACTTAATGACCGATGGGTCACAATTAGACAATTAATCAGCTTGTACCGATTGATCAATCAGTGACCATGAAAACAGTACTACAGTGTGCCAGACTGGACAGTCGGCTTATCTCGTATGTTTTCTTTTTTTTTTTCCGGACAGGTTTACACTAACCCAGTGACCACTCAGGTAGACAGTGCGGTCACATACATTGTTGGTCACTACTTAATACAGGGTGTCCGAAAACAGTTTTACGTTGACTTATATGTAGAATCAGGGTCTTCACCTTGGGTCTCCCAAACACAGAAATAGGCATAATGGACTGTTTGCATTAGGTGACGGAATCACGCCCACGCCCGGGTCATCCGGTGAAAAAGAAGGCATTGGTTGTGAGACATAACAGATACCCAAAGATACTTAAAGCAGAGTTTGGAAATGGTTGTGAGACATAACATATATCCAAAAGACACTTACAGCCTAATGGCACAGAGGTTGAACAAAAAGTCGGACATTTTCATGTTTAAAGTAAACCTGCCACTAACAACAGGCGTTTAGCGGGGCTTATGTTTATATCTAAAATAGTAGGTCAAATGCACTAACCAGGACAGCAACATCAACCTATCTACCGCGGACTTACTTATAGCGAGAAAACTTAGGAATGAAATGTGGTTGTTTACTTAAGATTGCAATTGAAAACTTTATAACGTAACCCCAAATTGCCAGGACAGCAACATCAACCTATCTACCGCGGACTTACTTAGAGCGAGAAAACTTAGGAATGAAATGTGGTTGTTTACTTTAGATTGCAATTGAAAACTTTATAACGTAACCCCAAATTTCCAGGACAGCAACATCAACCTATCTACCGCGGACTTACTTAGAGCGAGAAAACTTAGGAATGAAATGTGGTGGTTTAATTTAGATTGCAATTGAAAACTTTATAACGTAACCTCAAATTTTGACAGGGACAGTTAAATGGCCTTGTCACTAAAACATGCACTATACTTTTTTTTCAATTTGTTTAATTTTCTTTTTTATTTCAGGATTTATCTCCTAATTCAACCCAGCGAAACTATAACATAGACGAAACTTGGGTCCATGGCAAGATGACAGTGAGTGAAATCTTCAACAAAACACCTCAAGAAATGAGTCGGGCACGGCCCCAGCGGGATTCGAACTTGGAAATCCTCAGCCTAGGTCAGGCATACCTACCGCCGGACGACTGCACAGACCTGCCATGTCTTATTCTGGCTAATGTCACTCTCATTCTGACGAGGATTTGAGATGGAGATAATTACTGTGACCTTGTGACATAGCACTGAGGAGCTCAATAGGAAGTGAAAAAAGAAAGTATCCAGTCATATTCTCACTTTAAGGTTTTACAACCACTCGAAGATAAATAAATTCATTAGAGAAAAGAACAAAATCTCCAGATGTCCAAATGCCTGAAGCAGCGAAGGTCTTTAGATACGGATCTTTAAGCAAAATAAAACTGCCCCATTTATTTTGCTTCCTGTAACTCTCGCACTGCAAACAGAGGACTGGTCCATCTCGGCGAGAGTTCATCGGGTGCGACAGTTGAAAGAAAGTAGATGAAATTGTAAACGCGCATTATGAACAAACCAACAGCCACGAAAGAAATTCCCCTGTTCTGAAATTATAATTTGCTTTCTATAACTATCTCAACTAATCTTCATTTCCACCCATATACATAACTCCCGGGAGCCCCCTCATAATATACGAAAAGAGACACTAACTATTAATAATGAGGTCACGCGGATTTTGTTGTTCTTGATATTCAAATATGAAACATACACAGAAAAATAGCTATCTGGAGCATGTAGGATAAAACATGAAATTGTAGCAATCTTTGTGCATTTTGGAATAAAACAATATAAATGTGCACTATTAAACGAAACTGCGTATGACACAACATCTGATAGCTTTCAAGTGCCGTCCACCTTCACCCATCCCCACCCTACTCTGGCCTCAGAAAACTTAATTGCCCACTTTTGGTCTACATAATAGCTCCGCTTCTCCGCCGCTTGTACCTGGCGTTCCCGGGGTTATCGGGTACACACACGGCTGGCAGCGCTAACAGTGGTGAGATTGTTAGTTACCTGTTGTACCTTTACGATACCGGGGTATTCTTGTCTCTCTCTCTCTCTCTCTCTCTCTCTCTCTCTCTCTCTCCCTCTCTTTGACCGATTCTTTTTTCTTCACCTCAGATTATTTCTTCATCTCTTCAAGCGCATTACTTAATACCGTCAAGAGAACATACCGGAAGAACGAGAATGACACAGATAGATATATAAAGAGAGCGAGAAGGAATTGTCTCCATGTTAAAAATCCCTTTCGCCTGACGTCAGCAATGTTTGTAATCTCTCAGCCCACAGCATTTGACCCCGAAAAGCGTATCAAAACAAGGTCGGGTGCTCGGCGAGTCACAGCGAGGACAACCGAAACGTCCTTCAAGTTCCTCTTCGTGATCTCTCGGTAGGCGTCGGCGGGTGTCGGTTTACGCATAAAATATCCCATGAAAACACTTCACACGAGTTTCATTCATAAGTTTGGTGGGACCCGCGCACACTTCGATAAAGGGCACTGCTTTGCTGCTTTTTTCTTTTTAATTCATTACAACAAGGGAAGTGTAGAGATACACTCCATATCGCGCGTCTTGCACGGGAACTACTTTTTGTCTGACAATAAAAACAGCATGTTTTAACATTGTGAAGTTGACATAAATCATAAGTGTTAGCTGTCTGATCATTCGACTCAGGATGTTCTGTCACTGTAAGATGGCTGGACTAAATTCTACCAGATAGACGATTGGTGTTCTTGTGATTCTGTGCTTCACCTGAATTTTAATCACTATTGGATGAAAGTACGGGATACGGTAGGTTGTATTGCTATTATAATGTTTATTTTTTTATTCGTCCGTGCTTTGCAGTTTAGGTACGAACCAGTTGGTCGGGCTGCCTGGAATATCATTATTTTCTTTTAGTGTAATATTCCCTAAATGGACTTTGAAACAAACATTAAAACAAACAACACTTTGTAAAAATTTTACGTCCTTTCAAAGAAAAAAAAAATCAAATAAATATAACTTCAAAATCCTGGGGAGGCAAAATCTAAACTACCGTCTCCAAAGTGAATATTTCCCGGTTGAGCTCAGTGGCTGCTGGGATGTTCAGTTCTCTCTTGTTATTATACTTTGGGTAACAAATGACATTAATGGTTAACCCTCTAGTTTTTATTGTCTAATCATGGCCAGGTCACGGGTGGTATTTCTTAGTTTTTGATGATGTGTTCTGTGTTTGCCGCCAGGCATTATCTCCGATCGACAACTCGAGATTGCAGTTGTCAATTGTACCAATTCTGATTAAAAAATCCCTGAGCAATTTTTTTCCCAGATCAGAGGCTGATTCCAATGTCTATTTTTCTGAGTGACCAAATGCCGTTAAAAGTTTTCAGTCTGTTAAAAAAGTCCCCCCCCCCCCCCTTTAAAAAAAAATAAATCTTTCTTTCTTTAAGAAAATTTGGAAATGCCTACCAATTACTCGGGAAAAAAACAATGCAGAAATACCGATTTGTAGAATCAAAACGATCAGTACTTTCAAGATTCTCATGACCTGGCTTAATTCACATTTATAATAACATCTTGAAACTCAACTGCCACCTTGTGAGATGCACGTGTACTTTCCCAGGCTTTCACTTTCGACCGGGCGATGACAGGTATTTGTTTGTCTTTATAATAGTGTAAATTGTGTTTTCTTTTGGATGGTTTCCGTCTAACCTAATAAGAATATTACATTCCTCAAAGGCAATCTGTTATAATCATTATTTTTTAAATCTTTTCTGAAGTGCGATTTATTCCTGAAAATGTTGGTATACCGTGCCATGTACCCAAAACTAAAAGAAAAAAAAATCATTTTGTAAAGTTTGTAAATACTTACTGCTGGGATATTTGTTTTCATTGTTTGTGGGCACATTCAGTTATTGAAAGGAAAATTAAATTTTGTCCGCTTACTCTCGTTTGTCCAGATTTAGTTGAACGAAACAACAACCAAATGTATACAGACGAGATTTTCCACCTGGAACTGGACCAGATTGTGCCCTCCACAAGTGAAGAATTCTTTGAAATGTTCAGTCCTGACCGCAGTCCAGATCTTAGTCCAACCGAGTTTGTCTCACACCTTAAAGACGGGAAAGATACTAGAAGTGCAAGTAAAACTAAGTATGTGGAATCTGCATCAAGCATCATCAATGTTGTCACACATCAAATGATAAACCGACATCAGAATGTTAACGTTCAGGCATCTGTAATGCCCATGACATCCCAGGATGAACACAATGACCAGCGGAACTTGGGATTTCAAAAACAAATTTATCAAGGCCGATTGGCTGGGCAGGCCATTCCACAATGTTTTGAAAGTTATATAGTGAAGAGTTCCGGTAGCGATGTGAAGTCAGAGAATGTACAAACCCTTTCTCCAAACCACGAACCACATTATGGTGCAGGCGACTGTTATTTTTCTATGTTGCCACAAGCCGGAGCACAGTCTGACAAAAGTGCCGGTCTCAGCAGTCAACAATCCAGTTTTGACAGCCTGCTGCAAGAAGACGATATTTGCAATCTCATGCATTTTGGATCTTGTGACACTAGTCGATTTTATACATCGACAAACGGCACGACAGAGTCGACATGGCTTGCCGCTCAGGACTGCCCAGCAACTGCAACTTGTAACGTGTACTCATCTTCCTTTTCCAAATCGCAAACATCGCTTCCAAACAAAAAAGTATCACTTCACACCCAGTATACATTCGAAGAAGAAAGAAAAGAAACTCCGTCCACATCATTGAACCAAATAAGTCACCAAGGGTCAGTAACCCGATCAAGTTCTCTTTCTGGCAACTCAGACAACTCTTTTAAAAAGCCTCCCAGCTACGAAGAGTTTATCCAGTCCCATCCCCAGAGTCCTCCACTGCCTGTATCACCCAATAGCAACATGGTAGCCAGCTTTGAAAACAGCGATTCTCCTGTTGCTGTGGACAACAGTGACGCTGTTTCAACAGCCTCATCTTCCAACCTTCTGGATGACATTATGGAATGTATTCAACTCGATGGCCTTGATGGGAGCAAGCTGGGACGTGAAAAATCTCTGGGTAAGTGGCAAAATATTTGAATCGGGGTGTCTTCTTTTGCACCAAAGATATTGTTGCAAGTACATAATATGTGTTCAAATTATTGGAAACCAATAATGCATCTGGTCAGGAAAGGATAATCACATTACAGTTTCAGAATGTAAAGAAGAACAACTACCAACGTAAAGCGACCTCATCAGGATAGTTGTAAAGGACACGAAATAAAAAGTAAAGAAATTCAGCATTATCATGTGTCTTTTTCTTTTACTTTTTCTTTGACAGAAAAAAGTAACAGCCGTGACACACCAAGCCCGGTATGCTCTGATTATGTTCCTGGGAAAAAGGAAACAACAACACAAACAAATACCAGTAAAAAGATGAACAACGAGGAAGGAGACAAAATGAGAGAAATTGCATCTTTAATTTTAGCTGGTGAGTAATGTTGATAAGTAATGTCAAAAACTACTCAATTTCGACGGGACACGAACATTACCATGTAAAATAAGGAGCCACTTATCGGTGACAAAGAACCTGCACATGACAAAAACAACAATAACAACAACAACAACAACAACAGCAACAACAACACGCAATCAGGTGAGGAAAAAAATTTAATTTAATTAATGAATTAAAAGGGGCCACTTACACAAGTGACATTTTTGTTTCCTATAGTCTCATAACGCCGGGTGAAAGGGTCAGCAAAAAGGGTTCTGTGAACTAAGGTCTAGATATCATACTTATTGGAGTACTTTCAGGACGGCCAGTTGTCATATCATATGAAACCTCTTGACACCAGTATCAGTTGCAGAGGGAGCACCTCTAGTCCCAAGTTTGTACGTGGCATGCGCTGTCCAAATACATTACACTATCTAATATCAGAACGATAACCAAAAGATAAAAAAGGGGTGTTTAGATTTAAGCAGTTACCTAACTAATAACCGGCAGATACAAGGGTTTCTTCTCTGAAAATTTAACTGCATTATTTTCAGACAAATGTTATTTTGAACGCAATACACAATTTTTGGCCGCCATAACTTACATTCATACACAGACAGACACTCCATATTAAAGACAACAAACTGAATATACAGTGGGCAACAAAATTGTTTGTATATATCTAGTCTTTAGTTTCACGAGCATTGCATGATGGAATGTTGCAAAAGTACTCACATGAAAATGAAAATTAATCTACCAGTTTAATGAAAGAATTTGTTGTTGTTAACTGAGTAACTTCGTCAGGAGAGTTATTTACAAGAAAGTTTCCAGTAATTTTGTTCCCACTGTAAGTGGCGGGAGAAAGCAGGGATCCATTGCATTTCTCTTTAAAATAAAAGTGACATATAATCTAAAGACGTGAGGTCTGGCAACGGTCATGATTTAAAGTTCATATAAAAATATCAGCGATAAATCCAGTAATACCAAATACATAGATAAAGGATAGATATAATGGGGATGCTATTCAAGTACATCACTGTTAGCTCATAGAAGCTTTGAACGCACCAAATGCACATCAAATATTTAAAGTTTGTTATCTGATAAAGGTACTGATGAACTGTAAAACAAAAATTAAGTGCGGATATTGACATTAAATCGGATTATTTACTGAAGAATGTTTGCATGATCACAATTTGGCAAGCCAGACAATAATCTGTAAGGACTGAATTGTTTTATATCAACACAAGAATGTTAACAAAGGCGAGATCCAAAATACTTTAATAGTTCAGCGTAGGATTATGCACTGGTGAAGTCCATCACTGAGAAATAAATTATGGCACATTCCAGCAGCCATCATTACTCTGATATTTGCAACACGACCTGCCAAATCCAGTTTACTTAAATTATTAAACTCCATTTTGCGCTGGCTGAAAATAGTAGAGAATCTATCTCTGTTTTTACGAATTCTTATAGAATGTACAGCTACTGGCTGAAAGAACATAATCTTATTAATTATAAAAAGTTATACATAAAGAGAAAGTAAGTGAACTGTTACTCCCCCCCCCCCCCCCCCCCCAGAAGTCATGTTTATTTTATACAGAATATTTAAGTTGGTGCTGAACATTCCGAATATCCATTCTATATGATGACTTTCTCAGGAAGTGGTCAAGTTCAGTTATGGCAGTTTCTGCTAGAGCTCCTGACCGACAGTAGTAACGAGGCCTGCATCAGATGGGTGGGAAACAGAGGGGAATTTCGAATGGTGGACCCTGAGGAAGTAGCCCGGAGATGGGGTAAAAGAAAGAACAAGGTTAGTATCTGTCTGTATTACGTTTGTTTGCAGTTGCTTAGTTGTACAGGCATTTAGTGTGGGTTAAATTTTGCTCAAAATATTAGATAAACCGAAAGATCTAAACATTACAAGGATATTGGCAGGTTTGGAATTATTATCGTTATCTTTATTTTTTACCCAAAAAAATTAACACGTTTTCTTTGTGTCTGCAGCACTTACACCTTTTTAAATGACTTGAACATTTCAAATTACTCCAAACTCGACACGATGCCATTGAAATTTGCTTCAATGAAAGCGTTGATTTACTAAGAACTTTATTTTTTCAAATAATTATTTCCGTCTGGGACGTGAGGCTTCGAGTCGTAGTCTTTAATCGCCATGAGTCGTGCAACAAAACGGATGGAGAATAACAAGACCTGTTGAAATTAGTTCAGATTTAGAAATCTGTTTATGTACACAACAGATTTGTGTGCGTGTGTGTGTGTGCATGCGCGTGCGCGTGTATGTGTTTTGTAACAAAATGTGTTTGTAACACAATGAAAACGTGTGTAAATTTTGTTCATATCTTGTGGCTCTCGAACATCTGAAGTTTGTGGTTCTTACAGTAAGCAGGTTTGGCCACCCCTGTTATACAGTAATGCAAACTAAATTGCCTAGAAAGCAAAGATTTGTTAGCCTGGGCAGTTGTGCTTGTCACTAATGTTTTATGATACTTTTCTTCTCCTGCCCGCGAGAAGCGTATAAACTGAAGTTTCTGCAGTTTGGTAACTGTCACAGTGAGATGGGGATGCCACTTGAGTTAATTAAAGACTGAGCACATAAGGATGATAGAAATTAATGGGAATACTGAACACTCTAGTTTTACACTGATGTCTGAAGACTTTTGCTTCACTCTCTTTAAATATAGGTATTTTATATAAATATATAATTGCAAACACCTGTGAGTTCCACCTTCTTTTTTCTTTTTTTCTTTTTGAACAGCCCAATATGAACTACGACAAAGTCAGCCGCGCAATGCGGTATTATTACGACAAGATGATTCTGTCCAAGGTCCATGGCAAACGTTACACCTACAGATTCAACTTCCAAGTTATCATGAGTGCACAGCGACATGCACAAAATCCTTCCGACCCGTCTGAATTTGCAGAGCTGATGGGCTTCTTGAGTGCATTGCCGGCTGCCTCAGCACCAGATCTTTCCCAGGGTTTTACCAGAAGCACCAGCTACACTGATATGGCCGGACCACACAGCCCCAAAGTGACTCGAAGTCTTTCTGCTACCGCAAGTGGATTGGTAGAAGCGACTGACCATCCCTCAAAGTCTCTTTGTTATCCAAGCTCTGCAGGCCTCAACTTTGTTGGAGGAACACAAAGTTCTTGCGGGTCCTGTCCCGATGTCATGATGTCAGCCAAACAACCAGTCTCTGCAAGTTGTAGCATGTTTGGTTTCACCTCGTGTCACGATAATGATGCTCAAATTCAGAACAAGGGATGTTTGTTGCCTAATTTTTTTGGCTCAAATAATGAAAATAAGGCAAACACCAACCAAGGACATCTCGAAGGAACTTTAATCTCTTCTGTGGGAAATGCTGTGAGGCACGAACCGGACAGTTTTACATGTCAGAAAGTTGGAATGTCTTTTTTATCTCAGCTTCCAAACGATCAACATCAGAGGACGGCCAGCATGTCTACTTGTCTGTCTTACGTGCCAACAGTTGAAACTATTAACAAAAGTCAAACCTTCAACAAAATCTGTCCTCAGATCGGGGTAGATCGTTCGCCCGGGGCTATTCCTGGTAACCTGTTGAAATGCTCTCCACTAGACTCGCCTGAAATTAACCCACCTTCGTGTGTCTATGCCCGCAGATTCCATACAGCTGAATCTAAAAGGAAACTATGGGCTTCAGATAAATGGTTTGGCAGTCAAGTTGAAGCAGAGTCCGATTCTTCTCGAGGCGGAGGACCTGTAAGATGTTCAAGTCCATACCAAAGATATAGAGCTAGCTCAGACCTGGCTAGGACACAATATTGTCAAGTGAAAAGGAACAGCCTACCCTCTGAGCTATGCGTGCACGTTAAGCATGAAAGTAAAGAGAATATGACAGATATGCTTCACAACAGAAGCCCCGATGTCTTGTCCCGTACAAACACAAATTCTAGACAAGATTCCTTCAATGTAAAATGTTCATATGAAGATTGGCAATTGCAACGTCCAGAATATGATCCTCGAGCTCAGCAGGAACAACAACAACAGCAGCAGCAACAACAACAACAGGTTTGCTTCCATCACCCGCGTCGGCAGCACCAACGACAGCAAGTGGAATGCCGAGCACAATTACAGTCGTGGAACAGCAACCCACAACAACATGACATCTCTCAGCAGAATGCTCTACTTCATTCACAGCTTGAATCTCAAACACGAGGACCCCACTCCGGCTTACACAATCCATCATATTGCTTTGCGAATGATATGTACAACTATAACTCTTCCTCGCAAACTTCATGTGCAGTGACAATGAACAATTTCTGCATCCCTGACACACCTACTTCAACCACGCCCACCGTGCCATATCCAGACTTCAATCATGCTTCACTCGGCGTGACGAAGCCACCAAACTCAAGGGTCTTTCAAATGTAAAACAATTCGGTTCATTATCAGCGCTTTCATACTGAATCGCATTGTGCCAAAATCTGACCATGTGACATTTATAAATAATTTATTATTTATATTTTGTACAATCTTGCTTGTAAAAACAAATCGACAGAAATCCATTTTTCAGAGAAGCAGCCAGATTCAATCCTGTTTTCGCTGTAATTGACAGGCGAAATACAATTCTGTGATCAGCTCAACAACGCAGTAAATGTCATCATAGAGAGAAAAATCTATATTCATAAAACATGTTATAGTTTTTATTTCAAAAAGCAGAAATATTTGATACAATTGTTAGTTACATTATATAATTTATGTAAGATTCTCCTTATCTCAATTGTGAAGTCAAAGCAGTACAAACATATGATTTCACCACTAGCAGCTAGTCTTGCGTTGTGATCCATTCTAAGCATTATCATTGCCAGGGAAATGAAAAAGTTTTCAAGGCAAGTGAAGAAAGTAGAAGGAAACATCTACATGTTTCAAATAAACGTTACCAAGTTAACAATGTGCCTCTTTTTTTGCCTATGTCGCGCCTCCGCCCCTCCCTTTTTTTTCATGTATTATCTTGACCAATTGTGATATGAGAAGAAATGTATTTATTCACAATTATTGTGCCCAATCCTGATTGTTGTCAATTGTCCATACTTACGGACCATGCAGTGTAAATACTGTTTATGTGTAAGAAAATGTGATTATTTGCTTGCTAAGTATTTGTAATTATTTTGTATAGATGACGACTGAAGAAACAATTGTAATTATATTTTTAAGTGATTCATTAAAGGAAAGGAAACTGTTTGAATTTGAACATTTTGATGTTTTTAATTGTCTGTCTAGAACAATGCTTTTCAACTCTCTCCGACACCACTACCACACCCTTTTCTCTCTCTTTCTCGCTGTCTCTCTCTCGCTCATATATATATATATATGCACATGGAAATAGTCGCATACACATACACTTGCACAAGGAGGAGACAGACAGACGGACAGAGGGGGAAGATATAATTTTTATGTTAGGTTCGTGACTCCCCCCTCCCCCCTCCGTTCCTTCCCCCCAGCCCCCAACCACATGTCTTTGCGGCCCCCGAGGTTGAAAAAGCCTGGGCTAGAAATATAATATGAACTGGTTGTCGATGATCAACCAAACTGAGCAACACTTTAGTCAGTTACTACATGATTCACAATGAGTCATGCTCTAAGGGGATTTTCCGTGTATAGGAACGCAAGCAAAACGTCCCCGTATGCATTCGTGGGGGATGAACACTTTTAGCATGTCACACATGGTTATTTATCCCCCAGAACAGACTGCATAGAAATAATAGACTCCTGGAATTTGCCATACACTAAAAGTAACGCAAGATTTAGGCAGAAAACTAATAATGAGCACGCAACAGCGGCCCGGATCTTCCATTGACCAACAAGATCGGGAACATTGAAACAGACCAAGTAGAATAATGAAAAAGAAAGGGAGTTTTATTGTATGGTTTTTTCCAATCCCAGTGACCTTACTCTGGCCTGGAGAAGGCCTAGACATCGTGTAACGCATAATAATCTTTTCCACTGTTAGTCATACTGCCTATTGCAAATTTTGCGGTTTGAGAACACGGTAAATGGTTTGATCATCCAAGCTGTGTACACATTTGTGACAAAGAGATCATGGTGAAAGCATTCAGGTGCTGAGAATAAAATTTGCCACACCAAACTGGTCCTCTGTCGACAAAACTCCACATTTCCGTGTTGTAGACAAATTTACTTAATCTTACCGGTCTGAAACAAATCAACCTTGTACTGGTGATAACACTTTGGAAACTCTCAATCAAGAAGTCAGTCGTTCAAATTTCTACATGGGGGATTTGTTCTACGGGTGTTACAGCTCGAAGGGAGGGAGGAAAATGTGATGAAAATTAATTTGTATAATAAATTACACTATAATTAAGGCTTTAATAGCTTTTTAAAAAAAAATATTTCTGGGGTTACAGTGGGTCGGGGTGGAGGTTGCTCAGCTGTAGGTCTAGCGAAGATTAACTATTCTCAGATTGGCTAACACAAATGTTATTAATAATAATAATATCAGACTATACTATTGTATATATAATGTTCATTCAGTGCAGCTGGGCAAGGAACAAAAAAGTTACAGCAAAAGGAAGCGTCCCCGGCACATTTTTACATGGTTCAAGTATATGTTCCGAAGAAGATGTTTTTCACGTACACTATGGGAACATGACAACAGATGAAATGTGAATCCAACAAACCAATAAAATCTTGAAATGCAACAATCGAGCTCTGACTGCAGAATCTTCCTCAAAATTCTATTACGCCCTGTTTCGCGAGTTAGCTGTGTAAGCAGATGGGACTGTAAGAAAGTTATCAACTGGGAATATAGGAGCAGACAGGCGTCATAATAATATCTCGTGCAATCATCGTAAAAATTCCCCACGAATTCCAGACCTTACATGGCTGTGCGGCATAATCAAGTCATGACCGAAATAGAATCGAACACGAAATGAAACCCAGAAAACCTTCTCCCCAAACGCCACGTAATATTAATTATGATATAATTTGCGCATCGCCAGTTTCAAAACAGAAAAAAACAACAACACACAACTAGATGGCGCCATATAGCGTGACCTTGCATTCTCAATTGCAGCCACAGCATCACCCATCACTGCAAGTGATTACCTATGCACGTATCCTACCACAGTGTAACATATTTTTAAACCACATCTGTATACTTTTACAAAAACACACATCACTGACGTTTCAAATTTACACTTTAATCTGAATGAGCATCACCTTCTGCAATTGCCGTAGCTAATAAGTTGACTCGCTGTTTCAAGCTTTCCTTGGGTTTTCCTGTTATATCAATTAACCTATACGAGGATGAGTTTTGCTTTTCCTTGTAGCCAGTGGTCGAACTTTTGTCATTAATTTTTGTTGCGTTTTTGTCATTCAAACCAAAAAGAAAGAACCCCAAGAAAAAAAATCAACCGTGAAATCAATGTGTGAAAACAATGTCCTTAGCACTTTATTTATTCGTTTACGTATCCTAAATAAATAAATAGATAAATAAATAAAAGATACACGCACATGAGACTAATGTAATTATGAAATATTGACAGCCGAAGTGGGTATACTCCGAACTGTCTATATTAATAAAAGTGAAACCTTACGACAATTGCAGGGCGCCTTTCGCTACTCCTCTGTTAATGCTGATTCGGTGGCCCTCAGATTTTATACAGCGCTTAGTATAATAATGTATAGCATTTATATAGCGCATATCCATTTAAAATGCTCTATGCGCTTTACAGAAACAACATGTCAACCACAGAGCAGAATGGAGCTGCCTGCGAAGCGCTCAACACACTGCACTGCTTCTTTCTCTCTCCCTGTCTCGCTCACTCTCTCTCTCTATCTCAGAGCAAATTGTAACGCAGCCTGTTAGGCGCAGTTCACAACTCACAACAGTTCACAACTCACAGCAGTTCACAACTCACATCAGTTCACACAACACACAACTCAAATAATATTTGAATATTTGTTAATAACAATATATATTTAATAATGAATAATAAATGGCCGGGGGGGGGGGGGATGATATGGATAAATTTTAATCTATTAATTTCAATTTTCAATTTTGCCCGGGCAGCGGCCTTTTCTGCCTGCTCTTTACGATTTCCAACTGCCAAGGTATCTTTAACGTGCGCAACGTGCACACGGGCCCTCCGAATTTTTCCGTCCTTATCCGAGAAGACTAGGTACTCGATCCTACCCCCCAATAGGACCAGGGACTTGAAAATATGAGAAAAATCCAATTTCCAACATGCCTGCACTGCCCGGGTTTAGAACCCGGGACCCTTGGCATGAGAGGCGAGCACCTTGCCTCTAGACCACCTTGTCCCCAAGTATAGACTGTCGTCGTGTCCCCGGCAGAGAGAATAAAGAAATAATTAATAACTCGCAGAACGTTTGTATTAGTTTGTAGGTTGCGACACATTGGCGTTCGATCTATTTTTTCGGCAAATTAATGTAACTAAGATTGGTTCCGGTATATCACACTCATAAAACAACTTCCGGTTAGGACTGGTTTGAATGATGAGACTGAAGATTAGAGTTTAGACTATCAAGTGTGGAACTTTGTGTGTTCTCAATGGGCCTAGACTAGGAAAAAGAAAGGGTCTGGAATTGGGAGATTGACGCTGCAGGGCCAAAAGTACAGGTTTGTGTTTTCAATATGCCTAGGAAAATATATGATATTTCTTTTCCATTAACACATGATGTTATCACTTCCTGCGATGTGCAAACAAACTAAGTAAAACCTATCTAAAAACAAACAAACAAACAAAAATAAAATAAAGCTAAAAGAACAGCAAAATAAAGCAGGTCCATAATAATCACCCAGAACTGAAACTAATAAATCGATTTATCCCGGTCAGGGCCGGGAACTCAGCTAGTTGTCTAATAAACCTTTGCACAGGTTTTTGACAATTTAGTCTCTTCTGCATTTGGTCATCCCTATCCCAAAGGGGAAAAGAGATGCAGAAATTGCGCAGTTTTGAGCAATTACGTCCTTATGCCTAGTAATGGCTAAGGTGGAAAACATCGGCAAATGAAGTGCTAAATAATAAAGTATGCCACGAATTCTCTAACGTGTGGCCGCTTTTTAAATTTTTTTTATTGTTAATATATTTTTTTTTCATCTTCTTTGACAAAGATCTAGATCTAGGAGGTAAAAAAGTGATAAGGGTAAAGATATTTGGGAAACAAAGTCACCAATGACACAGCAGATATAGATGAATGAAATGCATTTTTCCCGTCTTTGAAGGGACAATCGTATCTTAAGGAATATAAGTTAATTCTTCAGCTTCGTCAATTAACAAAAGAAATCCGTTTCATGCCGTATATGAATACACCCAAAGCCCATGCCTACGTCAATACATTCACGCCGAAAAGTCCCATGTTCTACATAATTACTATGCAGATTGGCCTACGAT
Organism: Onchidella celtica; assembly: GCA_963931925.1. Classification (NCBI taxonomy): domain Eukaryota; kingdom Metazoa; phylum Mollusca; class Gastropoda; order Systellommatophora; family Onchidiidae; genus Onchidella; species Onchidella celtica. The sequence goes on along the minus strand of OZ007581.1, from coordinate 21,291,987 downwards.
TGTCGCCTACAAAGGACCAGAGGAGCGACTTCAAATGCCGCATGCCGCATAACTAAATGTGCCTTGATGCCGAGTTCAACACATACGTAAGTTCTAAATGCCTGAAGCTTAAAACTCTGAAGATACGGAATCATAAATTCCAAACAAATCCTACTAGTTTCTCCAATTCATGATTGGCAGAGGGACTTTGTACGTTTAAATGCACGACCACAGCAACTGCCTCAGATCTGAAGATCTCGAAGCTTTCTTGGAGCTTACCAATACAATGAAGATTTTGTGAGGTAGTGGTTGCAGTTTAATTTTGTTGATTTGGCAAAGGAAGTGCTTCGCTTGGGACAGTTTTCATGTGAATATATTCTATCCGAGCTGCGACCACAACTCATTATTTTCTCTGTTCACCTTCACTTGGAAACTGCCCACTCAAGCACTGCTTTTGGCAAGGGCAATCCTGCAAAGCATAGTACAAGGAGAGAGAAAGAGAGGCAGGCAGAGAAAGCGATGCAAAAACAACATGGATGGCATGAATCTCAGTGATTCCTGAAAAAGTTAGAGGACTGAGAGGGAGGAAACAAATGGTTGTGCCAGGTTATCAGTGGCGCTCCAAACAATCAGTTGGACTACAGTATTTAGAAGGAGGAAAAATTGCATGATATAACGATTCATTAAAGTTATTTATATTTGAGTGGAAATTGTCGTTTGGTTCCCTGATAAACACAAAACAAGAAGCAGAAACGAGGCAGCCGTGGTGGAAAAGGCGAGAGAATTATAACTTCAAACAGAGGAATGGGCAGGAATGACATGGTGTAAAATCCCCCCCCCCCCCCAAATCATTGATGAAATAAATAATGAACAATGAGATCCGGGTGAACTTAATGACAAGGCCTCCTCTTAGAATGATAAGGTTCTATCTTCACTTTTTGACTAAACTGAGTTACACACTAGACACTACTTCTACAGGCCTTCTCCATTGTGTGTCAAAGTATCCATCGGATTCGGTGTGTAAGTATTACTAAAAGAAAAAAAAAAGTCCTATCACTAAAAGCTATGAGCACATGAAACTTCAGTTATCAGTTTCTAAAAAGTTGACGGAAGGGAATTAGAACCTTGTCATTCTAAAGGGACGAAAGGACAAAATGTATTTAGAACCTCTCCCACCTTCCTCCTCCTCTTACACAGACACGAAGGGGGGAAAGAGCGTCTCGGAAGTGGCAAAAAATAGAAATAACACACTGAAGAACAAAATCTGAAATGAAATTATGTTCTTTATCTTAAATAATTTTTAGTTAAATAAATAATTATGAGAAATTGGAGAAAAAAAAATATTTCAAGGAGTTCATTGAATATTGGGAAAAAAAAAAAAAAGTTATCATCTGTAATGGGAATACCGTAGTTACCTGAGGTTTCATGATAGGCGATATCATAATATTCCTTCGTGCAAATGTTGAAATGTCAAAGATTAATGGAATTGTTTGAATAAGATCGCAGTGGGCTGTTGACAGTGAGGATATAATTATTATTACGATTTCAGTATCAGTATTTCAACATGAATTCAAAGGTGGTATTCAAATAAATCATCTCACAGACACCATGCTCGATCTACCCTCGCCACCGCCTCATTCAACGATCTCCAGCCATTATGTCTAGCACGGTGTTTCTTAATTTTGGCCGGGGGGGGGGGGGTAATTTTGGGTTTGGGGATTTCAGGGCGTAATATTTAAGCCCTTAGATAATACACAATACATGTACATATTAAAGTGTAACAAGGTGACGTGTTAGTAAGGTATAAATATTGTAACCAGTGTGGGGAGATAGTTGACGGCACGTGTGGCAGAATTATTGTAGCCCAGAGGGGGAGGGTAGTAAATGCGTCGGAAGGCAGGTTGGCACGCGAGCGGATATTGTGAACTTGGCCGCCGTACCGGACAATCGAATCAACTGGAAATTGCTTAGGGAGAATGCAGAAATAGTGAAACTGACGCGGGGGGTCGACGGGATGGGTTATTGGTATAGCTAACCTATACTTGGTCAGCGTCTCTGGACGCTACCTTACTGGGTAGAAATCCCCGAACGTTCCTTCCGACTTCAGGCCGCTGAGAGCACTCACCAGCCTCGTGCCGAAGAGGAGACCACAACTGTAGCTATAGTATTATACTTCTGAGTGGGGAGAGCCAGAGAACCCACAAAAGTTCTTCATCAGAACGTGATATTTTGTCGGCATTTGAGCTGTTGCTGAGTGGTAAGTAAACTGTATATGTATTTTACTTAATGTTCATATGGAACCTAAATCTAGTGGGGTTATTTAGATATAACTATGCCTCTGAGAGAGTCACGGAAACGCCGTTACATACGTTGCAAAACCTTATAGGATGAGCTCTGTTAGAGAGTGTATTATTCTTCGTGGGAAGCTTGTAAATATTACTAAAACTATTATTGATCGTTGATTCTATTGTCTATATGGGAGCTTATGAGAGCTGCTGTCTGACTCGTAACAGTGTCAGCGGTTAATGTAATAGCGATGAATATACTCCAAAGGGTAAATATGGAAATCATGCCTTCGAGCGTAGATTAGGAAGTTGTGATTATTTATTCTGCAGAGGGAAAACCTTCTTGGCTTTTGACGATTCTTGTTGACCGTGCTTCCTAGTTGTGCCTTTGGCCACAAAGGCGATACATTGACGTACTAGTTTCCCATTGTGATATTATGGTGTTGAGTTTATGGGCCAGTCTTCATCAACGTTACACTGGATTGGAGGTACAGTTACCTAACTGCACAGTCAAGACAGAGCAGAGACGAAGAACCAGTGCCCAGATAGCGCCATACACGCGGAAAAAGGTTTCCTTTATATGTGTGTTTATATCATTAGAGAGATTGAATACTATGAAGTCTTGACCTTGATTATTGTGTATTGATTCCCTTGATTCTCTTCCAGCATAAATAACCGTGCTATTGTATAATTCATGTTCTTCATTATTATTGAATTAAGTAATATTAATACAGATCTAGTTCATCATAATTTACAGAAGTTGAGTTTAGTTGGTTATTTAGTGTGTTGGTGCCGTGCTATCACGGCTGGGTAAGAAGAAAGTTAGTGAGAGAAAGAGAGAGCGAATGCAGAAAGAGTGCGAGAAATTAATCTATCAACATAGTAGTAAAGTTATTCCATAGCAATTAGTCATTCAGAGCATCCATCCTGCCTATAATTGAGATAGGATGCACAGTGTACAATGCGAGAGAGGGCAGGAACGTTACAGAAAGTACAGTCCACTTTTATTTTTTTCATATCCAGACTGCTCATAATAATTTCTGTTGTTGTTCACCTAAATCTCCGCTCGGTTTTTCCCTATCAGTGTTGCTCTAGTACACACAGGGGTGGCCAAACTTGCTTAGATGTAAGAGCCACCTACGATAAATTTATGATGTTCGACAGCCACTAGATATGAATAAAATTTACACACACGTTTCTATTGTTACATACACATTTTGTTATGATAATTTTATATACATATTGAAATACATTGAATGCAACATGGTTTAAGTTGCGGGAGCCCATCATTATAATCTAATCTGCCCTTGAATAAATGACAAATACAATCTTCAGTCAGTCACCCTGGATAAAAGTTACTAAGCTACATATCAACCTCTGTCATTTTATTATATTGCATTCAGCCATCCAGGCATTCAAAACGCGGCATCATTAACATCTTATCACTTTTGCTGATCACCACCTACAAAGACGATGCTGGGGTCTTGATAATCAATTCAGAACCTCCGTACATCACTCTGGTAAGAAAATGGAACTTGCAATGTTCTTTTTTATTGTAAAGTCTTGATATGGAATGTTTCTTGGTTAAAAATGATTGATTATATCAATTTTCTTGATATTACTTTCAAAGCCAAATCATCTCATATTTCCACGAGCCGCATATTGAAGGTCAAAGAGCCGCACGTGGCTCGCAAGCCGCGGTTTGCCACCTCTGCTCTAGTACATCTTCACCAGACTCGCACAATTTTGGTGCTCTATAATAATTAGGTCTGCTTATGATTTTTTACAAAGTGCAAAGAAGCAAACTCAAAATCAGGCTACTCGTTCAACCTAACAAATTCTAGATCAGTACCATAATGTTTATTCTGAAACATAATACATTGCCAAATTTCAAATAAATCCAACAGACAGTTTTCGAGAAAATCGATGCCCATCCCGTTCATTCTAAACAAGATGCCCTTTAGGACTGTAGAATCGAATCTGAATTGGTGTAGGAGTATAGGCGCAAGGTAGGAGAGTAGTGGGAAACAGAACCACTGATTTAGGACATACTTTTCGATATCAAAGAGAACAAGTATTGACAGTCTGTATTACAGATTGTCACCTGTACCTTGCTGCGTGCAACAGATTGATTTGATGGTATGCAGTGATAACATGGTGGGAATGCTCCATCCCAGTATGTCACCAGCGCCGTACACTGCACACCTTTAATTCCAGCATCAATAGATCCAGTATTTATGCAATTGTTATCTCTTCCACTTACTATGCTAAATTTAATCCTCCACGACTTAATTCCATTGTGCGTTACTGTCCCAGTTAATAAAATGCCCTATTTCAAATTATGACAGTGTATTGTTACCCCTCTAGCACCTAGTGTTCCATTTTTTGCAACCTTGAACGGAATGTTCTATAGTATTATTAAAATTTGGAACATTTCTAATTTATCAATTTCAGTATCTCGAAAGATGATGGCGGGAGTATTTCAATGTCAAGCAATTTTCGCCCCTTCTTCTTTGCTCGACGCTACAATCTGAATGACAGTTTCAAAAATTGTGTTTTCTCAAGCGTCAACTAATTTAACCCAATCTCTTTTGCCTCGATCTGTCGCGTTTATTCAAGTTTCAGGCATTATTTTTCTTCAAAAGTTGTAAAAATGTAAAATACAATGATCTCTTTCAGTACTCTCTTTGATAACTCCAAGTATTTGGCATGCCTTCAATTGGTGCATAGTGCTCTGCCGTGCATGTGTATTGAAGCGAGACCGTGGAATATAGTTGGAAATTGTCTAGATCAGAGAGAGGGGGAGAGAAGGGTGGGAACATCGGTTTGTCCCGAGTAATGCCGGGTATCGCATCTGGTGGTTTAAAACACTAACAACAACAAAATATTTAATTATAACTTGATAATGGTTGTTATAAATTAAGACATATTTGTGTGAGGGCCGAAAATTTAATTCAAAGCTACAGACTATGACTGACTTCCCCACTCTGGGTGGGATTTATTTACCATATTTATTCGTATCATATTATAACAAATTAAAAATACATCGGAAAGTAAGAAGTCCTAAGTTCTCATGTTTGTTGTTATTATTATCTGTCATAACTAGATGAAGTTCCTGGCATTATCCGGGATAAACCTATGAACCCACCATCCTATCTCTCTCTTTCTTTTTGGTCTACAAAGCTTCCCATAGGCAGAGAACATAGAGAACGCTTGACGCGCGAGAAAACTAGCGCGAGAGTACAGGCGCCTTTTCAACAAGCGCCTGATTGATCAAGGATGCACAGAGAGAACGCGTGAGAATCTAGCTCTTCATGATCTATTACTCTGCAGACAACAGCAGTCTGCTGTGTGCCGGTATTGTTTCAGTATGGCGTCGTCTTCAGACGACGAATACGTCTTGCTGGACAGTGCATTGCCAAAACTTATGTTTTAAAAAAAAAGGAAGAGGAAGTGTGCATGAACTTAATAAAGAGAGGAGAGACGTTGGCGAATATCACGTCTTTAGTCAGTTGAAGGATCAACCCGACAGACTTCACGCTTACATTAGAATGAATCTTGAAACATTCACTTTTATACTAGACCAAATAAGTCCAAGGCTTACAAAGTCATGGGTGGCACGTTCCCATCCTGCCAGAAGAAAGGCTGGTGATATCCCTGGGGTAAGCAATGTGTTATTTTCACGTAATACGAAAGGAAACCAAAGAAAAACATGTTAATTTTTTAAAATTTATACTTCTGCTTTATTTACTTTTTTTTATTTGACTGTGTAGAAACACATTTTGCGTTAAATCATCATCAAGCTACATAATACATGTATACATTTCAATTTTCAGGATTAGTTTGCAGACAGTCTTTTCCATATTTCCTTAAATGAAAAAAAAACTATAAATTCGATCATAATGATGTGCCACGTGCCTTTCGTTTATTTTTAATTGATGCAACAAAACAGAAAAAAACATCAAAATTCGTTTGACTTTACTAATAACACATTGTAACGTATCTCAATGGAAGTTGTTTATGCCCAAGTTATCACTGCAGGGGAAATAAGACAATTTTATCAATAGCGGCACGGCAACACACTCTCAGCAAGCAGCTTCAACGCGAGAAAAGAATTAACTTTCAATACTTAAAACTAGCGCGACTTGACAAGCGACGCAGCACGACTGAAGCTGGAAAGTACAAGCGTTCTCTCTGGGTGTCACAAGAGATTTAGTGGCATACTTAAGGTAGCGTTTATAGAGACGGCGGGTTTCGGGAAATCGCACGCTTGATTCGACCCGAGAGAACTCGCGCGAGGAATGTTACTCAATATGCTTTGTAAGTGTACATAGACAACTCGTGTCTCTCGAGGCGGCAATTTTGCCGACCAGCGCGGGAAATTACCAGAACCAATTGTGTGTTCTTGTTCCGCGTGTGTCGCGCGGGAGTTGTCTTGGCTGTGTACTTTTCTTGGCTTCACGATGGATGTTGACCTCGTCTTTCCTTTTCCCGCCTTGCTATGAACACCAACCGCGCGAGTGATTAGGCGCGAGTTTCCTTGCGCGAGTAACCATCTCGCGGCAACCCGCCTACCCGCTTTCTCTATAAACACGGCCTAAGACAGGTAAAAGGCGCTTGGACTCTCGCGCTAGTTTTCTCGCGCGTCAAGCGTTCTCTATGTTCTCTCCCTCACTACAAATTCCATGCGCTCCAGAGCACTACTCACTCATTTGTGATAGGGAAATTGTGCGCACGGAAGTGAACGCGTATTAATATCGTTTCCCGTGCGGTGGGCTTGCTACAAGGAGCCAAAACAAAGATCATTGTGTTTTATATGTTTACAACTTTTTATTTAAAAATACCTGAAACTTAAACCAACACAATCGGTCGATACAAAAGCGATTGGGCTGGATTAGTTGACACTTAAAGAAAATTAATTATATAATTTTTTAAACTGTCAGTTAAGCTGTAGCGTCGTGCAAAAAAAGGGCAAAAATTGCAACACAATGAATTACTCCCGCCACTATTTTTTTTTTATAATACTAGTTGAAGTTCCCGGCATTATCCGGGATAAACCTATGAATCCACCGTTCCATTTCTCATTCTTTTTGGTCTAGAAAGCTTCCCATATTCTACAGCCTTACCACAGATTTCATGCGCACCAGAGCACTACTCATTTCTGATAGGGAAATTGCGTGCACCAAATTGAACGCGTATTTATACATCGTTTCCGATGCAGTGAGCTTGCTAAAGGGAGCCAAACATAGATATACACTTGTGAACTAAATTCCACGCGTCGCTTCGCCAGCCGTCCCTTTCCCTGCTTCCCGCCGCGAGCCGGAATGGTCCGCATTGAAACCCCATCTCACCATCGCGGCGTGGGCTGAGCGCTCGATGCTGCCTAGGTAATGGGTTGAAAAATAGCGGTGATTGTGATTGATTTTGTAGCTTTAATTTGATTGTGATTGATTTTGTAACTTTCATTTGTTTATAGTCACTCACATACCATTTCCGTACACTATGACATAAAATTGAATAAAATTCCTCGATTGAAAAACAACAACAACAACAACAACATCAGACTGATTCAACCGACACAACTCACCACAACTACCATGTAAAGCCAATGGTGTTAATGTGCATGACACGGTGCAAGAAGGTGGGGTAAGCCCAGAGGGAAGACAACGGATGATGAGAATAGATAGATAGATAGATAGATAGATAGATAGATAGATAGACAGATAGATAGATAGATAGATAGATAGATAGATAGATAGATAGATAGATAGATAGATAGATAGATAGATAGAAAGATAGATAGATAGGATCAGATCAGATCAGAATAGATCAGATCAGAATAGATCAGATCAGATCAGAATAGATCAAATCAGATCAGAATAGATCAGATCAGATCAGAATAAATCAGATCAGATCAGAATAGATCAAATCAGAATAGATCAGATCAGATCAGATCAGAATAGATCCGAATAGATCAGATCAGATCAGAATAGATCAGATCAGATCAGAATAGATCAGATCATATCAGAATAGATTAGATCAGAATAAATCAGATCAGAATAGATCAGATCAGAATAGATCAGAATAGATCAGAGCAGAATATATCAGATCAGAATATATCAAATAGATCAGATCAGAATAGAAAGATAAGATAAATAAAATAGATAGACAGAATAAATAGAATAGATAAATGGAATAGATAGATAGATAGATAGATAGATAGATAGATAGATAGATAGATAGATAGTACACAGACAGACAGACAGATAGACAGATAAAATTTCTCATAGACAAAGGCCTACACACTGCTCTGTTTACAAACACGATGACTCAAATAATGAGTCGCGACCCTCCCCAAGATGGCCGCCAGCGCCTTCTAACAATCCCATTCAGCCCCCGGCGTGTCTGGGCATTGGAGCCAAAACAAAGATGATTATATTTTACATTTTTACAACTTTTATATGAAAATACCTGAAACTTGAATCAACACAATCGTTCGATGCAAAAGCGATTGGAACTGGATTAGTTGACACCTAAGAAAATTAATTTTATAATTTTTGAAACTGTCATTTAGGCTGTAGTGCCGAGCAAACAAATGGTTAAAATTGCCTCACAGTGAATTACTCCCGCCACTATTTTTTTTAAATAACTAGATGAAGTTCCCGGCATTATCCGGGATTAAACTGTGAACCCACCGTACCATATCTCTCTCTTTTTGGTCTAGAAAGCTTCCCATAATTATTCTACAGTCTTACTACAGATTTCATGCACACCTGAGCGCACTCATTTCTGGTAAGGAAATGGCCCTCACCGAACTGAACACGTATTAATACATTGTTTCCGGTGCAGTGAGCTTATTACTGGGAGCCCAAACAAAGATCATTGTATTTTACATTTTGAAACTTTTTATTAAAAAAAACCTGAAACTTGAATCGACACAATCGGTCGAAACAAAAGCGAATGGACTGGATTAGTTGATACTTAGGAAAATTGATTTTATAATTTTTGAAACTGTCATTTGGGCTGTAGAGTCGAGCAAAAAAATAAGGGGGGGGGGGAATTGCACCACAATGAATTACTTCCGCCACTATTTTTTTTTATAATAAGATAAGATTATAATAAGACTAGCTGAGGTCCCCGGCCCTGCCCGGGATAAATCGGTTTGAATATTGGTTTCAGTTCTGGGTGGTTATTATGGACCTGCTTCATCTGCCCTGTTACTATTTGTTTATTTTATTTTTGTTTGTTTGTTTTTAAATAAGTCCTACTGCTCTGCCTTTGTGAGTTGACACACTGCGCATCCTGTACAACAGCATGATTTGCGCACGGGTTAGAGTGTTTGATACATTGCAGGAACTGATAACGAAACCTTAAAATGGCGAACCATGACTCGAAATAGATCTAAATCATGGCGAAACAATAAATTTCCAATAAAAAAAAACAACACCGATTTGAGACTTCTATTAAAAACTGCACCCTTACATCCATTCTGATGCACCATATAAAATTTGAAGTCTGAGTGTTGCGTGGTTCAGAAGCCTTTTGCAACGAAAAATCTCAAGTCCACAAATATATATAGTATAGAAGATAAGACCAGACACACAGAATACCTAGACGAACCATTCCCTCTCCCACTTTATGTCCACAAATTGCGCACGTGTAAATACTATGAGCACTACTCTTTTTCGTTCAATTATAAAGGGGTATGGTGCAAATTTTTGCATTGTTGACATCGACGATACCCGTGCAAGACGAAGGACGGAATATGACGTCGAATTGATTCTTCTCAGTATCCAGTGTCTCGGATAAGACTGACACAGACAACTCTAGTAACACAACTTTCAAGAAATCTTACGTGTACGCTAAGAAAATGTCCCATGCGCACACGAGTACAGCTTTCAGCCGTTGCGGATAGCCCCCTCCCCCCCCCCCCCTTTTTAAAAAAAAATAATCTCTGAGGCAGCTATGGTTAAATTGCTTAATGGGATGAGACTGAGATAGGTAGGCTGATCAGTTACTTGGTTGAAAGGGCACAATTGCCGTCGTTGGCCTGTACACACTAAACACGAGTGCACGAGTTAAGTTATCCACCTGAAATACTAAAAGTGACAGAAGCCAAATCTCTCTAGACCAGTTTTAATATCTGATGTCCGGCTTGAAACACAGTGTGCCAGTACCTATGGAGTGAGTCAGTCCTGACTGCTATGGTCTGCCATGCTATTTGCTGTGGTTTTATTTGTCAGAGCTGTGACTCAGGGGGTCACAATACTTAGACAATACTGAACTGTCTTATCACCAGGTATTTCTGTCCTGTTGCTGCAGAATGCGCCCGAAGGAAAGATAAAGAAATAAATCGAGAGATTCGTTGTTAGTAAATGTGAGCGCTACCGGTAAGCAGTGTCGGTGCAGTATTTGTTAATTTTTTTTTTCATAACTTTAACAACGCATTTACAATGGGGAATTCGGTTTCTTAAAAAAAAATTCTTAAGGGAGGGAGACCACGGGGGAGCTTCAGAGGAAGAAAGCCTCTTCAAAAAATATTTCGGCTACACCCACATCATAAATTTTGGACTCCTCCCCCCCCCCCACCCCTCCCTCCTTTAAAAAAAAAAATTTGTCATGGTATTATCATGAGTAATACTACCATTATTACAAGAAAGTACCCATTCTACACACCGGAGGGAAGACTTACCTACATGACATACCCGGCGTTGCCTTGGATAAACCTGATGTCGCTTTCCCTCAGAGTCTCTCACCCGTCTTCCTTCTCTTCTCAAGACTCCCACCCACTCCCTCCTTTCCCACTTCGTCCCACACCCCCCCCCCTCACTCTACCACCCATTCCTCTATTATGCCTTCCAACATCTCTCTCTATCTCCCGCTCTCTGTATACCCCTCCTCCCAATCTGTCTCCCTCCTTTCTCCATCTCTCTTTACCTCCACTCCCCTTTCTTTACCCCCTCCGGCTCTCTTCCCCACCCCTCTCTTTAATAGACTATAAACCTTACATTTAGAATGAAATGCATGCGCTCCTGTTTGCCTCTGACTCTTTAGAATCTCAATTTTATCGTCTTTCATTGACATTTGTTTTTTGATCACATCAGCCATTATTGCAGCTAGTGATTGACTGTGGCTACTTGAAGTCTATGTATGTAGAGTCACATGTTCGTAACTTTGTTTGTTCACTTTTGTTGTTGTTGTTGTTGAAACTTTACACAAGGTCATATTTCATATCAAACCTTGTGGAACTGTTTTATTTTAATTGCTAGACTGTAGCCTGATTTTTAGTCTTTGTTTTTGCACTTTTTAAAACATGATGATTAGCCAAAATTATTGAAAAACGTTTCTATGGTACTGAACCATGGAAAACAGTAAAATGTGTGTTCCCTTTGGACGGGAAAACAAACGGGGAATAATCAGCCAACAGAACTTCACGGGCGAGTTAACCAATATTTTTTTCGATGAGTCGTTTCTAAGCCTTTCCACTAAACACCTGTATGGGCCTCCATTATGATAAGAATATTATTATTATTGCCGTAGCCATCTATTTTTTTTTTTTTTTACTGATTTGTAATAATTTATTCTGATCTCCAACCATGACCTTTCCAGATTAATTCATTGCATGCTAAATGAGCAGCTTTAGATTATCCGACTGGTTCCATGAATACAATCTATTTGACATTTGCAGCACCGCGTCCTGTGTGCAGTAGAAAACCATGCTACAGTATGCATTGTTACATTGCGTAAAAGTACTAAAACCTGGTACAGACTGCGAGCAGGGCGGAGCAGAATTAATAGATTTAATCCTGGTTGACCTTTTACTGCTCTGCTCCGCCTTGGACACTTCCTAAATTACCTTACATTTTTTATCTATTAGCAATGCTTTAGTTCTGCCCGCAGTCCATGTTGGGGCTTACCGCACCTTTTCTGTCCGTGGTTGTTAAAAATGTTTCGATTTTAGCCAGTATTTAAATTTTAGCCTGCACATGGTTCTGCTCTGCTCTGCCTGCTGTCTGCGCTGCGTATCGAGGCATCTTTTATTACATGAACATTACTGTTCACGAACTCTTCCATTACTATATATAGGCAGGATTTAAATTTGAGCCTGCACACGGTCATTGACAGCCTGTCTTCTTGCTACCCTATAACATAAAATAGAACTGTTGTAGGAGTATAGCTCACACAACACATTGGAAAATCCATTGTCCTTTCTACGTTAACTACACGGTTGATCCGAACTGTTGTACAACTTGTAGGATTTGGTATAATTATGACAGATGTGTATAAAAATTCAGTGTTGTATGATTAGATTCAAAATGAAGGTCTTTGACATAAGAATGAAATTTAAACCGCAGTTCTTGCTTTGAGCTCAATCATTATGGTCAAAATAGTATGCAATAGACTAATAATTTTAAAAGGAATGTTAAGTAAGTATTAGAACTATCAAACATGAAACATTAAAATACAGGGCAGGCGAAAGTCCCCCGCAACGCTTCAAAGTGAAATATTTAACCACATCCTGTTACGTCCACATTGTTAATTGTAGCTTTACATTTCCCAAACCCGACCAAGTACCCCTTTCTTCACCTTTCCCATCCATCCACCCATCCATCCATCTACCTGTCTACCTACCTATCTATCTTCGACAATTCGTAAAATCTATTTGTCGGCCTGTCATCCGCTGAAGCCAGCCAGTCTATAATTTCCCTTTGGTCTATCATTGTAAATTTAAACCATAAGCTTAGAAAATTTGACAGTCCTTTTCTCCATCACCTCCGCTTTTATTTTCTCAATGGTCTATTGCCCTTCTATCACTAACCCCCCCCCCCCCCCTCTTCCCTGATCCTAATCCCCTCTTTCCGTTCTTACCTAGTCTAAGATCAACACTGACAACCCAAACATTCAGTAGGTGTGTGCCCCCCCCCCCCCCCCAAACACAGCGGATGCCTCTCTACTCCCATTCATACATTATATCAGATCATGAATCACACAGTATTATTCAGACCAGGATGGATAACTGAAGTGCACCACTTTGATAAAGACATCTTGCAGTTAAAAGCTGACTGAACCGTGGTGTAAGGGTCAAAAGGGTGGGGAATGAGGGAGGGGGCGAAGGTGGAAAATGGGGGAGGAGGGGTGGGAAGGAGAGAAAAGCAAAATTAATGAGTCATAAAGTGTGTGGAGATTCTTAATCGTGCTTCACACTCCCACTACTGTAAAGGGGGTCAGTGTCACTACCACGCTGATACATGTTATGGTTAAACGAGCTGCATGAGTCACACAGGTAAATTTATTATGCTGTCAGAATTCCATTGTCTCATCAGAATTCCGCCATGGCATCTACTGTCACTGTCCGGCTTCATGGTGCATGACACAATTGTTGTTTCCACGAACAGTTGAGTTTGTAACTGTTGCTGTTGTGGCAATGTTTGTGCTCCTAAATGTCAAAATGATAGTTGGAGAGAAAAAAAAGGTTGAGGGGGAAGGGGGGAAGGGGGAGGATCAAAGAGAGAATGTTTCCTTGTGTTTCATGATTAGCTTTGCCGAGTTGTGGCTTGACGATGAAGATGTGAGGACAAGCTTGACTGAAATACTTCATTTCTGACTATGTTATGAGAAAAGATTACCGACAACTCGTTATTGTAATTGTAATAATCATGAGCACCACTGTTTTTGGTATCTGTTATTGACGCCAAAATCACTGGTAAAAATGCGTTTTTGGGCAAAATAAACACTGGTATTTATGTAAAAGTGTGTGTTCACCCGTCTGCAACCGAGGCGTGAATTTATGATTTGTCACTGATTAATTCTTCAGTATCTCTTCAGTTTTTCATGGACAAAAATAAATGTGTAAAGCAGTTAAGCATGATTTTCCCATGTCCAAATATCCGATTTAACTGCCGCTTTTACCAGATGGATCACACAATTTCTGGGCCAAACAGGCATAGGTTTGGGTCACTTTTTGTCAGCCACACGGTCATAACAGGGCTTACGGCAAATTTTCTTACCAAGGTAGTCATGACAGACATGGCAGAAGACTGAAAGCCTCATTTCCAGTTTGGCAGCGTACTACCAGCCATCTCGCCATCGCTATCTACCCCTTACATTTTGCATTACAAGATATCTGCACTCACATTAATCCCCGTTAAAAATATTTTTGCCTAACGAATTTTCCTGCACCTTATTTACTCAAATAACTTCAGTTAAAACCGTAAAAAGATGATATCTCACTGAGAACCATGTTAGTGAAGTCAGACATCACTTAACTGTTTTTGACATTAAGATGTTCGTGTTCCACCTTGATAAATTTATGCCTGCTGCATGGAATAGAACTTTCCATAGATTTGAATGGCGAGCTTTTGTGTTGCATGTCATGTCTTCTTACATTATGACCGTACTTTTTCAGTGTACAGAAAATGTGTAAGACGAAGATAACATTTAGATAACATTATGACAGCACTCGTGGGAACAAGGTTTCATGGGTCACCGAGTTTGTATCTCATCAATGAACCATGTTCAAGCACACACACACATGCACACACAGAGTCAACAAAAGGCAAGGGGGAGACAATACATGAATGAAATTCAAAAGCATAGATACTAGTCTCTGCATTTATTTTATTACGGTAGAGCACTTATATTATTTTTTTTAAGGCCTTCGGTTCTGTAAGTAAAGGAAAGAAAAATATGGCCTACTTGTGACAAAACTTCACTGAGTGTTATAAACTGTGTCAACTGTGTATGTCACTGTGTGGTTTTAACTTTGACCAGTGTGCACCTGTGCACACCGTATGGTATACACTGTGAACAGTGTGCATGTTGACATGTGGCATAAACTTTGACTACTGTGCATGTCACCGTGAGAACTAAGATAATGAATATACTTTGACCAGTGTGCATGTCACTGTGCGGTATAAACTTTGACCATTGTGCATGTTACTCTTTGACCAGTGTGCATACCACTGTCTGTAATAATACATTTTGACCAATGTGCATGTCATCACTGTGGTTTAAATTTTGACCAGTGTGCATCTGTGCATATCGTGTCGTATAAACTTTGACTAGTTGCATGTCACCGCGTGGTGTAAACTTTGACCAACGTCAGTTTCACCGTGTGATGTAAACTTTGACCAGTTTACATGTCACCGTATGGTATAAACTACGACTCACGTCAATGTCATCGTGTGGTGTAAACTTTGACCGGTGTGCATGTCACCTTATGGTATAAACTTTGACCAATATGCATGTCACCATGTGGTATAAACTCTGACCAGCGTACCTGTCACCGTGTGGCATGAACATTATGCATGTCACCGTGTGATATAAACTTTGACCATTGTGTGTGTTGCCATGTCGTGCAAACTCTGACCATTGTGCATATCACCGTGGGGGGTAAACTTTGACCAGTGTGATGTCACTGTGTGGTATAAACCTTGGCAACTGCGATGTCACGGCATGGACCATTGACCATTGTGATGTTATTGTGTGTGTGTGTGTGTGTGTGTGTGTGTGTGTTTTGCAGCAGTTCAACTTGGACGGGGAAGGGGAATGGGAATGGAAATGGGCCGTGGATGGTTGTGATTAATTATATTCTGCTCGTTTTATTTTTTTTAGACATCAAACTTCATCCGACGTCAATTCTGTGGGAACTCTTATAAGGGAGACAAAAATAATGGTTTTGATTTTTTTTAATTGAAAAGGAGGTCAAGGGCGTCGCCATTCACTTCGCACTGAGTGTCAGAAAAGGGTGTCGAAATTAAGCATAGGGTGGGTCTATAAAAACAGAAATATGCCCTAGGTCTAATTTTGACACACCCTGAAAATACAAAGGCAGGGGTTCATTTGCGTATAACTTTGATCCTGATCTATTGAAGTTTCCGCTAGTTTCTCGATCAACAAACGAGTTTTAAAGGAATTTCATTTTAAAACAGGATGAAAAATACATTGCATTAAACCTCTTCTGTGTGAGCTATTTTCAAACACGTGCGCTACATCGGCGCGACGCTCCTCGACCCTTTGTTAATATTAGGGGTTTATATCGGTATTTGCGGCTGAGGGCGAAAACGGCAAGACTGTGTCTTGTTCAAGCAATAAAAACACATGGCTACACACATTAAACAATACAAAAGATAATTTACTTTGATAGAGGAAGAATTGAACTTTATTTTGATGTAGGATACGCGCCGTTTTACGTAAACACACAGCAGTAGTATCCTTGTAATGCTGGCCTAAAATTATGCCAAAACAGGATTTCGCCCCTTCTGCGGGGCAGTTTGGACTACCTAATTCTAGATTCCCTTCTCATAACTGTTTTAAATCTGCACAGTTTGTGGTTTAATGCTGTAATCTTTATTCTCTAATATTAATGACACCAAACTATATCTGGTGAATCAATGAGAGAATGAGAGAAACACTTATGGGAGAGAAAGGAGAGATAATGTGTGTGTGTTAGAGAGAGAGAGAAAGAAAGAGGGAGAGAGAAAGAGAGAGAGAGAGAAAGGAAGAGAGAGAGAGAGAAAGGAAGAGAGAGAGAGAGAGAGAGAGAGAGAGAGAGAGAGAGAGAGAGAGAGAGATAGAGAGAGAGAGAGAGACAGAATTCAAAAAGACATGTGATTGAATGTCCTATCAATGAAAACATGTGTCCCAGCGCAAAGGGTTTGACGTGTAAAATGAGGAAAGGCCGTGAAGCAAACAAACAAGTTTTCAACATTTTGATAAAGCAAGAAAACTGACTACATGAAGCTTGACAAAGGAAGGCTTAATATGAGATACAGACGTTGGCAAAGCGAGACTTAATGTCATGAGATACTGACGTCGACAGACAGAAGTAAGACATTAGACAGACATCGTAAGCACCAAGT
The DNA here is from genome assembly GCA_963931925.1 of Onchidella celtica. Taxonomy (NCBI): domain Eukaryota; kingdom Metazoa; phylum Mollusca; class Gastropoda; order Systellommatophora; family Onchidiidae; genus Onchidella; species Onchidella celtica. The sequence continues at coordinate 21,274,862 of OZ007581.1, read as the reverse complement.
TATTAGAGCAGTGAACCTAGAAGTGCTAGGCAAAAGTGCTGGCAAAAGACCGTACACAAGACCCCCAGTCTAATTAATATGCACGTTTTCTCATACTCATAACAATAAATTAGAGCAGTTTAGCAAACAACAACCCATATATAAGAAAATGTGTACCGGAAATTCAGATTGTCCCAAAAGGGAATCATCTTTTGTGTAACAGAGCGTTTAAATGTTTTGATAGAGCGTTTTTTTTATTTATTCACTGAGGTATGAAAGTAACAGAAAGTTAAACGGTTGCATAAATAAGCCGCAAGAGGAACAGGGTATCAACGGTCTGAATGAATAGTGCACAAGCAAGACGTAGGGAAGATTTGTGGACAAGGACACACGCATTGACATCCGTCGCCGCTGAGAAGAAAAGACTGGCGTTTCACAAAGACACAAACCCACAAAAACGAGACTGGGCTGCAGACAGACAGGCACCAGCAGATATTAAGTCACAAAATCACATATTGAATAGCTTATTGTCCACTTTAGTGACAGTTCTAGCCCGAGTGACGCTGTGTGGCAAAAAAAAACGCAATTAGTAATCACCCAAGAATGCCAAAGAAAGGTATCGACAAATTTCCCGACGCTCTGCAAACTCTGTCAGTGTCAACTGGTGCAGCAATATAGACCCTAGATGCCATAATTGCATGTTTCTCCATGTCATAGCAAATAAATTGGTACCAGAGCACACACTACAGGTCTCATTCGGCGACACGAGACTAACTATTGCAAGAGCAACAATGAAACGAAAACTTAATCGACCGCTGTTTATGGTAGAGAATGCAAACGACCCCCAGATTCTAGAACAGAATGAAATGACACTCCCTTCCCCTTAAATTGCACACAATGTCTAATGATGTTGAACTCAGTCTCCGTTAATCAGGTCCACTATAAATCAAATTGCCCCACCAGCGTGCTACAAGTTATGTCTAATGATCCCACCAATTTTATGTTGTCTCAAAATTTGTCAGCGGAACTCAAAGATACAAAGAGAAAGAGTGGAATACTCTTAAGAAACCACTGGTGACTGCGGCAGAAAAACCACAGCCCACACACTAGTATGTCAGTGCTGCTAGTGGTAGGTAAAACATCCACCATTGTGTTTATGGGCGTGTATAGAGACAGAAACAAACTAAATGCATTGGACAAAGATACAGTAATAGGTGCCACAATCTGTGCTAAAGACTTCATCAAATAATTTTTGCTCCATTACCTGAACAAAGGCCATAGCGGAAACTAGAATAATGCTGCACCAGCAAGAGAACAACAATAACAACGGCGATGCGTAAAGTTTTACGAGCATGTTGTACACAAGAATTAACAGTGCATGGATCCCCCCCCCCTCCCTTTTTTTTTTGTATCATCGAAATTGGATTCAGTTAAGGTCCAAAGTGATTACTCAAGTGAGTCGGGAGCATAAGATTTTGTAGGCCTTGACTGCGTGTCCTGGTGTAAAAAAAACAACAAAAGGCGAATGTTGTCATAGAAAGGCAGTTATGCATGACATCCTTAACTAAAGTGAATCAGGAAATCTGCCTAGTTCTCTCCTGTGGTTAGCACATTACAAAATCCCCTACGCCGACCTACAGTGTCTTGTGCGCCAGGCTATAGTGCTAGACAACATTAAACTAAACATGCAACAAAACCAGTGATGAAAATTCATGCAGGTGATGGAGATTGGACCAAGTACGATAATCTGGAGACAGGTGCCTAGGAGACATAACGGTAGCCCGTCACACTGTTTTGGTTGTTGCTGGTAAATAACGGAAAGCGGTAATTAACAGTGGTATGCACTGTGCAGTGACTCTTAATACATACCAACGCATACCTATGTAAAGAGAGAGAGAGTGAGAGAGGGAGAGAGAGAGAGAGAGAGAGAGAGAGAGAGTGCCGTGCGACTGGCACATTTTATGCCTGAGTGAATCAGCCTACTGTCGACTGTCGACAGCCACAGGCACCTACAAAAACAGTTGTCAAAATCTACAAAGCTGGACGATATACGTAGAGTGAGTGTATTATGAAATTCACGCCTCGCCTCCGACGTTGTTTGCTTCTTTTATTTCCTTGCTTGTCGTCTCAGTTTGGGAACTTTAATGCATATCAAAAAGCACGCACGCACCCATATACATACACACACTGTCATAAAAGACACGAGACTTTTTTGTCTCTGTCACCCGACTCTGTTATTACTATTACTATTATTATTATTATCATTAGTGTTACGAACTACAACTAAACCAGCGGCAACAGAAACCTTTTTATAAAATACAAACTGATAACTTATTTATTTACAATATCAATTCATAGGAGCCCTCACAATAGCAATTTACAATGCAATATCAACACTGACTGATTAATTAGAGGGTATAGGCCACTGGAGTCAGGAGCAGTCCTTTCTTCGCGCTGACCACTAGATCTTGTACAACGACCACTCATTTGGGAAATTTGACTTAGCGTCGTTGCAGCCCAGTTACAACCATGGTTACAACTGGAGCAGACACGTCGTCGCCACAGTGCAGCGCCTGTCGGCGGGTTTGTTGTTGTTGTTTTATTAATCTCGCTCTGTCACTCTCCTTCACAATCTGAAAGCACTTAAGTCTTGAACATTTACGGTCTGGACCAGTTGTATGAGCGGACAGCCTGTCTTTTAGCCGCATCCCTCATTTTCCTTCACTTTCGCTTTTTTTAAGTTTGTTGGTAACTACCGGTACTGCACTTTCTCCCTCATCGGCCATCTTTACTTATTTGTTTACAGATCTAGCCAGCATTAGCCAATCAAATTGGCCTACTGGATCATGTGGCTAAAGGGGTCCTGTGACTTTTGTGACTGCCAGATTTTTCCCTGGATAAATTGGACTGCTGTTTTTTTCATTTGACATTAATAGGTCCTCTTCATTTTTCCCAAGGACCTTGCCGCTTTATCCATTTAAAATCTTGCCCAAGTGATGCTATTTTTGGTCATCAAATGTCATGGAAGGTAACTCATAAAATTTTTAAAATATGACCCTGCCCTTTTTCCCCTGCAGTCTTCAAATAAAAGAATTTCAAAAAAATCTGTCTAAGAAATTTTAAAGAAGTGTACAAAATACAAAAAAAAAAAAGAAATACAAAAAAATACTTTAACTCAGTACTCACTACCTGGCAAAGACTCACAGGACCTAGATGGCCCGACAGAAGTTACATACGTGCAGAGATGAATGCCACGAAATGAGGATCCCAGAAGCTACAATAATAGGTGTAATTACAAAGTACTTCAAGGACAAGAAACTCACAGCTTTGCATATGTCTGCTTCAACGCCTTTTTGTCAATCTTCGTCATGAAGCAAAAGCGATTGGAAAAGGCTAGCTGACAGATGGAGAGAAAGAGAGACAGACAGACAGAGTCAGAGGGTGTAAGGGTGGGCATGGGGGTTAGGGAGATGAGAAGAAAACAGTGGGACGAAATCAAGTGTGGTTTTATGTCAGGATGGAGTGGGCAGGAACAGTGACAGTGACAGATCAGTTCTTTAATGTAAAGTCTATGATGTCAAAATCTTCTCTTTGCAAGTTTTGATTTTTTTTCCTTATTGTTGTACATTTCATAGCAAATGCATGGTAATATTCCCATATTCCAGGTTCACACTCTCATGGGAAACAAAACAGCCCTATGGATCCGACAGTTGTAACAAGAGGGGTCTCCCACATGTAACCTGAAATAATTTTAACTGAGGAAAATATCATAGGCCTAGAAGAGAATTAATAACATATATTTATTAAAAACGCTTTTAAGTTGAGTGTTCTAGTTATTATCTTGCTCCCATCTGTATTGTAATAGGTGCATTCATTATTTTATATAATACCTTCCATGGGAGTGTTCATGAACTCTGTGAATGAATGGAGATGAATACTGATGTCTGTTTATTTTATGTTTCCTCCACTTTTATATTTCACTGGCCTGGCCCAGAGTATACATTTTAATGCATGCGTTTCTGTCCGTGGGTGAATAATTTGTGTTGGGGCAAATTCGGTATTATGTATGTAAGAATATGTGTGCCTGAGATATGATTGTGTTTTTGCTTCTTATCAAAGATTGTTGGAAGTGCTTACATAATAAAATAGGCGAGGAAAGACTGTAAGAAGGAAAAAAGTTAAGGAACAACCATAGATATACACTAGTGAACGGGAACAACTCAACGGTTAAGACCCGGTGTCGACATTAATTCGTATATATATATAAGATAAGATTGTCAAATCAATCGAAAATGACCAGGTACGACAGGCCAAAAAAAAAAAAAAAAGATTGTTAGTTTACTTGATGGACACAATGTCATCAGTTATACTGTAACAGTTGATGCAAATTTCAGCACGTTATAATGGAGAGAGTCAGATGAACTGATCGTCTACCCCTTAAAAAACGAAACTGTCTCGAACTGTTGTAGAAATAAATAACAGGATCCGATGAACAATTAATACTAACGTTTAATAACTGTAAACAAAAGCTGATATCCACAAGTTACTTACACCTAGCTAGCCGGGAAGACACACTTCTGACTACGATTGGATTTGAACACCTACGATTTGCACCTTACGATTTTCACCCACGATTTGCAACCTTACGATTTTCACCCACGATTTGCACCACTCCTACTCGCCTGGCCCTCCTTATATATATTCTGTCCAGGAACGTTCAGGAAGCGGCTTAACCGCCCCATAAGCACGAGACAGACCTAGATCGTTCGGGACACATACAAGCCACCCAATCGTACACAGACACGTCACAGAATTACATCACTCAAGGTCGACCTAGCGTAATCTCGGATACTGCAGTTCCTTCCAGACCTTCTAGATTTTCTACAGTGAAACAAACAAGCCACATCAAAGAGAAATACCGGCCTTGCTGGCGAGAGGGGGGAGGAAGGTCGCCGAGTGAGACTCGCCAAGCGGGGGGGGGGGGGGGGGGGAGGTGAGAAAATATCGATCGTTCAACTAGTGGGACGCTACACAACTCCCCAATTTAAGTTGAACATTCTTCAACTATCTACATCATAAAGCGTCTACACTATCATAGAATACTTATCTCCATTGCTAATAATGTACTAGGTGACTTCCCAATATCCTAAGTACAATACAATAACCATAGTATCCTTATAACACTAATACAATCTCATTACAATATCATTGCAGTACCGTTACAAAACCATGGTCAACAGTAGGCCTACTATTATACATAATACACTACCACCACTGTGGTGAAACGATGGTCAATGATACTATTAAAAAGCATACAATGGTGAACGATGGCCATCCAATACACAATGCCTCGTGCACGAAACATAGCCCATAAACGTTGTGCATAACAATGATTGTCCTAAAAAAAAAATGCATGAAGTCATACATACAATGGCATGTATACCCACACATATCGACCACTGATCAGGGTCTAACTTCATCATATCAAATCAAACGAATTATAACCAAGCAATACCGATACTGCCTAAGCTTAGGCCACTCGTAAATTACATCAATGCAACATACAAAATCACTGCTTGCTCGCAGTTCCCATTTGGGTTACCTTCTTCAACAATTACATTAAGTCCCATTGGTAACAAATAATGTTAATATGATACAAGATCAAAACATGACTAGGACATAGTGGCTCTCTGCCGGCCAATAATTCAATACGCATAACAAATATACCATTACAGTACAATACAGTCATCCCAAAAACGTATTTAACAGGCAAAACTCTGGGTTACAATACATCTCACTGAACTTGTACTATTCAAAACACTCTACTCAGGAAGTCGGCGCCGACATTTTCCTTGCCTTTGACATACCTAATCCTGAATCGATATGACTGTAAAAATAGACTCCATCGTAATGGCTTTGGGCTGTCAAATCTGGCAGAATTCAAATACTCTAATGACCTATGGTCAGTCTGGAGCACAAACTCCTTACCATACAAATACAAAGTAAACTTCTTTACGGCCCAAACGATGGCTAGGCATTCTCGCTCTGACACTGAATATTTCGTCTCACGAGGCAATAGCTTACGACTGGCATATGCCACTGGATACAACTTTCCCTCATATTCCTGCACAAGAGCAGCACCCAACCCGCGATCTGATGCATCAGTTGCTAAGACAAATTCTTTTGAAAAATCTGGCAAACATAACACGGGTTTGGAAACAATGGCCTTCTTCAGAGAAGTGTACGCTTTCTCCTGCACTTCGTCCCATTGAACTACATTGGGCTGACCCTTTCTAAGCAAATCAGACAGTGGTGCTGCAATCGCTGCAAAGTTAGGTACAAATTCTTGGTAATATCCCACCAGTCCTAAAAATGCTCTCACTTCCTTTTTAGTGGTGGGTCTGGGTGCATCCCACACCTTACACACATTTTCTTCTAACAAGCCAATCATACCCTTTCCCACTGAGTGTCCAACAAAGTCCACTTCAGACGTTCCAATCAGGCACTTGGATGGTCTTGCAGTTAATTCAGCTTGGTCCATCCTCTGCAGCAATTCCTTGGGAGACTTCACATGCTCGTCGAATGTCTCTGTATGGATCAGCAGGTCGTCCACATACGTTGTCACATTGTTCAGTTCTTGGATCAATGGCTTCACGATCCTGTTCAGTGTAGCTCCTGAGTTCATCATCCCGAAGGGCATCCGGGTGAATTCATAGTGTTCGCCCATGGTGACGAACGCTGTCTTGGGAATGTCTTGTTCCCGGACTCGCACTTGCCAGTATCCCTTGCTCAAGTCGATCCGAGAGAATATTCTTCCTCTCGACAGACTCTGGAACACTTCCGATGGGGCTGCTGCCGGATGAGGGTCGAACACAGTGATCTTGTTCAGCCTCCTGTAGTCGATGCAGACTCGGTTGGATCCATCCTTCTTCTTGACCACAACAACCGGTGAAGCATACGCTGATGAGCTCCTGCGTATGATGCCCAACCTTTCCATGGTGCTGAGCTCCTCCAAGGAGTCGCGCATAGCATAGGGCACCGGATATGGTCGTTGCCGAACAGGTACCTCTGATGTCAGGTCGATGCGATGTTCGCCTAACTGGCAGCATCCGGGGAGATTGGTGAAGATGCGTTGATACTCCTTCACCACGTCGCCGAGTTGTTGACGTTGTTCCAGCGTCAGTTGCGTTCCATATTGGACATCTTCGTAGCCTTCCTTCTGGTCCCAGCTTCCTAGGTCGGCAAGGTCCTCCGTCGTTCCACCGTTGTCGCCTTCCAGGCCGCAGTCCTCGATGACTGTCATGCCAGCTGACTCTACAGGTTGACTCTCGTCCATCACGTCGTCCTCTGCCAGCACAGTCCCATCACCATCACCGTCGTCGTCCATCATAGCGTCGACATCTCCAGGTGTGGTGTCGCTCCTGCCGTCGTTCATCTCACACATCTCGGCCACGACAGATGCCGGTCCCATTGCCGCCGCCGCTGCTTGCGTCGTCGCTGGTGTAGTCCTGGGGATATACCTCTTGAGAAGGTTAGCGTGCAATGTCTTCTCTTTCACACCCATCTTGACTCTGTAGTCGTTGACGCCGACAACCGAGACTACCTTGTATGGTCCCTTCCACTGGACTAGGAGGTTGTTAGCGTTTGTCGGCAGCAGTACTAAAACTTCGTCGCCAGGGCGGAACTTTCTCTCTCGCGCCTTCCGGTCGTAGTAGGTTTTCTGTCTACCTTGTGCCTTTGCGAGCTCTTCCGTCGCTAACTTCCACGTGTCCTCCAGCCGCTCGCGTAGTTCCATGACGTACTGGTAACTGGTCTTTGTCTCCGGCTCCTCTACGTCCTTGGTCCATAACTGTCGCAAGATATGCATCGGTCCCCTCACCGTTCTTCCATACAGCAACTCGAATGGGGCGAACTTTGTCGATTCTTGGGGAACTTCACGATACGCGAAGAGCAACGGGTTAATGTATCGGTGCCACAGTCGCCTCAATGTCTTCTTCAGTGTGCCATTAAATCGCTCCACCAGCCCGTTGCACATAGGGTGGTAGACTGTGGTGGTCGACTGTCGAATTCCCAGTAATCTGTTCGTTTCTTTCATGACGTCCGACATGAATTGAGTCCCTTGATCAGATAAGATCTCTTCGGGCACACCCAAACGGCTGTAGATATTTACTAAGGCTTCTGCTACTGTCTCCGCGTCAATCTTCTTCAAGGGGGTCGCTTCAGGGTAACGAGTAGCGTAGTCTACGTATACCAGAATATACCGATGTCCGCCTTCACTTGGGGGGTCAATAGGTCCTACCAGGTCCACGGCCACTCTCCTAAATGGGACGTCTACCACTGGCATACTCTGCAAATGCACCTTAGGAGTCGCTCCCTTGTTTACTGTCCTCTGGCAGATGTCACATGAGCGGCAGTATCTCGCGATGTCACCTTCGATACCAGGCCAGTAAAAATTGCTCATCACCCTGTCCTTCGTCTTCTTCACGCCGAGATGTCCTCCGATGATAGAATCATGGGCAACGCTCAGTACATACTCCCTCAGTTTCTCGGGTAGTACCACTTGTCTTGTAATCGTAGCCTGTCTTATGTCCCTATAAATCCGGTACAGTACACCTCCGTGACTCTCGAAGTGTACGGACTTATTGCCTCTGTTGGTCGGAATTTTCTTCTGACCCAAACTTCTTGAGGTCTTCGTCTTCTTCCTGGAGACGGATGAGTTCCTTCCTATCCACTCCCGCGTGCCGTTCTGCCCTCGGCACCCTCAGCGACGTAGACTGGTCCTTCCTCTTCTCCTGGGCCCTCGTGGTCACCGCTCCTACCATCACCTCAGTATCAGGGTCGTACGGGTCCTTCGCTCCGTCCATGTTCCCGACTACTAGGTCGCAGATGGTCTCCGGGAGACACAGTGCCGTCACTCTGCCCGTCAGGTAAGGCGTTCTCACGTCGATAACGGCTTCCTCCGCCGCTGGCAAGGAGTTATCGATCCTCGCGATGAGTTTCTTCCCACCGGTGAGCTGTCCGTCGTCCACCAGTGATCGCCGCACCACCACACCTTCACAGCCGGTATCTCTTAGGACGTCTACTGCTCGATTTCCAATCAAGCCCTTCATCACTGGTAACTTCAGCTTCTCCACGGTCCTTCCGTCACTGCATCCTCCGCACGTAACAGGCACCGCCAACTGGAGCTTCCCGTCCTTCATTCCCGCTTGAACGTTGATGCTGGTGCCAGCCGTCGTCGCATCCTGTCTCGACGACTCGTCCGCCGCTATAACTACGGCCGCCGCCGCCTTGTTCGGCTTGCCTCGCCCCGTATCCTTCTGGGCTGGACACATTCTCCGAACGTGGCCTGGCTTTCCACAAAGGTAACATTTCAACTCACCTTTGTCGTTTATCTTGGTACGACACTCCATCGCCTTATGTCCCGTCCTCTGGCACCTATGGCAGACCTGTGGGCTTCTGTCTACGTTGGGCCTCTGTCGCACTGGCCGGCTCTGCAGTCTGGCGCTCCCGCTGAGTGTCCGGTTCCTCGCTACCAGGAACGTCTCCGCCGAGTCGGCGACGTCCTGTAGCGTCTTTGGCTTCCTCTCCCTCACATGGGTCGCAAGGTCTGGTGGGCAAGCATCCATAAACTGCTCTCTAACGAACAGGTCCCTCACTCCTTCGCAGGTCTTCTCCGTCTTTGATAACTTTATCCACCTCTCTAGGTAAGTCTTGATCCTAGTAAGAAACATCCCGACATCTTCTCCATCTTCAGGCTTACCTTGTCTGAACATGAGTCTGTAACCGTCCTCTGACAGGTTATACCTCTTCTGCAAAGCTTCCTTGACCTTGTCGTAGTCCTTGGCCTCATCGATCGGCAATCGACAGAAGCACTCCAGAGCTCTTCCTGTCAGCAGGGCAGACAATGATGTCGTTCAGGTGGATCTGGGCCAGTCCGCTGTCTCGGCAAACCTCTCAAAACGAAGTAGCCGGCTATCAAGGTCGTCCTTCCCATCCTGAAATGCAGGTAGCTTGGGTCTCTTGGAACTGGCGTGGTCGCTGGTCCCCTGCGTCGACTCGCCTCCACGCTGATGGCGGATCCTCTCCATCTCCAGCTCGTGGTTCATCTTTTCTCTTTCCAGCTGTCGTTGAGCCTAGTTCTCTTGAGCATCTATCTTCAGTTGCTCCATGCGCTCTTGCCTCTCTCTTTCCTCCCTTAGGCCTTCACGGATGTAGTCCTGTCTCTCCTTCCCAGTGAGCTCCAAGGCGTCTGCTTCCTGGCCAAGCCTTCCAATAGCCTCCGACATGTTGTGGATATCCTCGATGATCTTTACACAATTTACTGTACTTTAGAAACACTTCGATGGTCTGAGTTGAATCTGTTCTGACCTGATCGGATCCCGGACGAGCCCCCAATATGTAACAGTTGATGCAAATTTCAGCACGTTATAATGGGGAGAGTCAGATGAACTGATCGTCTACCCCTTAAAAAACGAAACTGTCTCGAACTGTTGTAGAAATAAATAACAGGATCCGATGAACAATTAATACTAACGTTTAATAACTGTAAACAAAAGCTGATATCCACAAGTTACTTACACCTAGCTAGCCGGGAAGACACACTTCTGACTACGATTGGATTTGAACACCTACGATTTGCACCTTACGATTTTCACCCACGATTTGCACCTTACGATTTTCACCCACGATTTGCACCACTCCTACTCGCCTGGCCCTCCTTATATATATTCTGTCCAGGAACGTTCAGGAAGCGGCTTAACCGCCCCATAAGCACGAGACAGACCTAGATCGTTCGGGACACATACAAGCCACCCAATCGTACACAGACACGTCACAGAATTACATCACTCAAGGTCGACCTAGCGTAATCTCGGATACTGCAGTTCCTTCCAGACCTTCTAGATTTTCTACAGTGAAACAAACAAGCCACATCAAAGAGAAATACCGGCCTTGCTGGCGAGAGGGGGGAGGAAGGTCGCCGAGTGAGACTCGCCAAGCGGGGGGGGGGGGGTGAGAAAATATCGATCGTTCAACTAGTGGGACGCTACATATACGATCTTCAATATGATACTATAGTTTGTTTCAAAAAGATCGGCTCGAGTTTATCTTAATATCTCTAAAACGAATCCACCTTCACGATTGTAGATTTTGATGTCTATATAAACCAATTTGCCTTAAAGAGAATAATATTTTTGTGCATTTTTAACTGAAGTAAGAAATTTTTTACCTTCAAGGCTTTGTGTCAAAATGTCGGTTATTGGTTAGATAGAACGGACCAGCTTGAGTCTCTTTCACTTTTCCAATAGGCGCCAATATGTGGCAGACACACCACAAGGTGATTTGATTCACGCAATTACAGAAATGTAAAAAAAACAAAAAACGTGGTTTTGTCTTAAAACTTATTATTCTAAAGAAGACTGGTGTTAAGGTTTTAAAGAATGATAATTGTGAAATTAAGAGCGTTGTTTTGAATCCTATGGGCGCAGCCATGTCGGAAAAACTACACGATTTTGAAGCCTACGCGGGACGCCAAATTTTAGAAAACTGCGTCATTTCGAATCCTATGGTGGCCGCCATATTGGAAAACTGTGGCAGGCGCCTCGCAAGGCTGCCGCACTCCGCCAGCAGATAGCCTTGAAGACTGCCATTGCTGGCGGTTCGCACTGAATTCGCCAGCACAACTGAACACACCTGTGTTCTAAAAAAAACAACACAATTTGGTCGAAAATAATCTTTAATCTTGAACCCAACTAGCAATAGCATGACCATGTAGTAGACAGGACGATTGCCCCAGTGCTATATAGGCTATGGGCTACTGGGAGGAAACCTCCTCCCCCTGGGGATTTTTCGCAACTATAATTTTCTGAAAGGGTACGCCCTGGGGACCTCCCCAAAAAAGTTAGCAATCTACAGAGTTGCGGCATTTGATTGTCAAAAAATCAAGAAAAACTTGATCAGTTTTTTTCTTGATTTTAGTATTGGGGTTCTCTGTACAGCCAAAAATGTGTACTTTCATATGAAGTAAAGGTCAATACTGTAAGATATATGTAAGTGTTATACAAAAATTTTTGGGCTAATTAATTACAAGGTGCAAAGAGGAAAAAATAATTTTCAAAGGCTGATTTCTCAAAATATATAGAAACGCATACTCTTGATGATTACAGATCCCTGAGATAATCCCATTCCATGAGATCTTCCATAACAATAATTTTCTGAAAGGGTACACTTTTAGGCACAAAATGAGAAGGCATTTAAATATGCAAAGTATCTATAAATTAAGGAGTTATGAGAGGGTCTATTGAAAAGGTGATGAAAGGCAAACATTACAACAGATCACTCAGGGTGCACAAAGCTGTTAAGTGTTATGGAGGCTCTGGAGCGGCTTTCATTCAATGCTTTTCAGCAACACAGACAGCTTGGCTCATTGGTTGAAAAGGCAAAGGAAGAACTGAAAGATGTTTGTAATTCCAACAATGAAAGTAATGACGATCGTACGAGCTCATTGAAAGAACTTACAGAGAGCTATTTTCAGTTCAAACAGGATGTTCGCTACGGGAAACTGGGCAAAATCGCTCAGTTTTGGATGCTGTACAATGGATACAGTGTGGAAAGTCCTCAACTGTTTTACAGCAACAAAGAGAAATGACTTAGACTTGCATACCACTTGCCTTGATCAGATGTGCTCCCTTTTCTTTAACATGGACCACCCCAACTATGCTAGATACCTCACTGCACACATCATCCTTTTACTGAACCTGGAGGATTCTCATCCTGGTGCAGAAGAACTTCTTCGAGTCAACGGATTCAGTGTGCGCAGGTCACCGGTGTCAGGGGCAAGAAATGCAGTGGAGCAATTAAGCAAACGATCAACCGCCAAGCAAATGTAAGGGGGGCATTGTAGGGTTTAATCAAAATGTAGCTGCATACCACAAATGCTGTATGACAAAACACAAAAGGGCAAGTCTTGTTACTGCTCTCTTGGAAGACTCTGGATTAGACTCCAAAGATCAAGCACACAAAGACTGCCAGCAATCACAAATAAGGCAATCAGAGAAATGTGTACAAAGTGTCAAGCAATCATTTGAATCATTCATTAGCCCATTTGACACTATGGGAAACCACAAACTGATTTCACTGTCTTCAGGAATGGAAGCTACAGAGAAAGTAGCAGCAGATCTCTTGTCAATTGAGAAATATGGCAAACAGCTGTATGAAAACTTTGTTAGGGCAACCCTGATTGAAAAAACTGACAGCTTTTGTGCACCTCTCAAGAGAAACAAGAAACTAACTTTTGCTTCACAGCAAAAGACAGCTAAGTTGAAAACATCAAAGAAAAAGGAAGTGAAAATAACAGCACAAAGAAACATGTTTGGGCAGCTTCTTATGCTATCTACAGAAAATGATCTGGACCTCCAAAAAGTGAATGGAATATCCTCTAGGACCAGTGCCTTGGACACTCGCCACCCTGATGGATTTCCTATCAAAACAAATAAAGCAGTTCTGATGCATAAACTAGAAGATAAATCAGCTTTTCAAAGCCCAACTCAAGACCAAGAACACATTGTAGATGGGAATGCTTTCCCAGTTCCCAGTTCCCATATTTTTGCATGTGTCTAATCTCCCAGGCACTTTTGGCGAGTTAGCCAGTACAATATTTTGCGCTCTCCCCAAAGTTGACAAGGTCCACTTCGTTACAGATAACTACAAAGAGGTTTCCATTAAATCTTTGGAACGGATTCGAAGGGGGGGAATCTCAGACATTCACAGTGCGAGGCTCTTCTACAAAGGTTCCCAAAGGTTTTAAAATGTTTCTTCTGAATGATGAAAACAAAGAGCAGCTAACACAGTTTTTACTCCATGAATGGCAACAAGATTGCTATGCCATGATGTTGCTGAACAGAGAAGTGTACTTTGCATGTGACCAACAGTGCTTTGTACTCAGTAGCATTGATGGAAAGACCATAGACTCAAGACCTGTGCCAGACTTAGCCTCTAGCCACGAGGAGGCAGACACACTACTGATCTTGCATGCCATCTACTCTGACCAGAACATTGTGACTCCAAACACAGACATCATCATTCGTTCACAAGACACTTATGTGTTTCTACTGATGGTTGCATTTTGTGAACATTTCACACACCCCTTATATTTTGACACAGGGGTAGGGAAGAAAAGAAGACTCATACACATCCAGAAACTCTGTGGCAAGATGGAAACACATACAGGAATCTGATCTTGGACTCCACGCTTTCACCGGGTGTGATGTGACTAGCGTTTTGTTCAGAAAGGAAAAGTGAAGCCTCTCATTCAATGCTTTTCAGCAACACAGACAGCTTGGCTCATTGGTTGAAAAGGCGAAGGAAGAATTGAAAGATGTTTGTAATTCCAACAATGAAAGTAATGACGATCGTACGAGCTCATTGAAAGAACTTACAGAGAGCTATTTTCAGTTCAAACAGGATGTTCGCTACGGGAAACTGGGCAAAACTGCTGTTTTGGATGCTGTACATGGATACAGTGTGGAAAGTCCTCAACTGTCTTACGGCAACAAAGAGAAATGACTTAAACTTGCATATCACTTGCCTTGAGCAGATGTGGCCCCTTTTCTTTAGCATGGGCCACCCCAGCTATGCTAGATACTTGACTGCATACATTATCCTTCTACTGAACCTGAAGGATTCTCATCCTGGTGCAGAAGAACTTCTTCGAGTCAACGGATTCAGTGTGCGCAGGTCACCGATGTCAGGGGCAAGAAATGCTGTGGACTTAACAATTGAGCAAACGATCAACCGCCAAGCAAAATGTAAGGGTGGCATTGTAGGGTTTAATCAAAATGTAGCTGCATACCACAAGATCTCTTGTCAATTGAGAAAGATGGCAAACAGCTGTATGAAAACTTTGTTAGGGCAACCCTGATCGAAAAAACTGAGAGCTTTCATGCGCCTCTCAAGAGAAACAAGAAACTAACGTTTTCTTCACAGCAAAAGACAGCTAAGTTGAAAACATCAAAGACCAAGAGGTGGAAATAACAGCACAAAGAAACATGTTTGGGCAGCTTCTTATGCTATCTACAGAAAATGATCTGGACCTCCAAAAAGTGAATGGAATATCCTCTAGGACCAGTGCCTTGGGCACTCGCCACCCTGATGGATTTCCTATCAAAACAAACAAAGCAGTTGTGATGCATAAACTAGAAGATAAATCAGCTTTTCAAAGCCCAGCTCAAGACCAAGACATGTAGATGGGAATGCTTTCTATCATGTTCTGCATGTGTCTAATCTCCCAGGCACTTTTGGCGAGTTAGCCATTACAATATTTTGCGCTCTCCCCAAAGTTGACAAGGTCCACTTCGTTACAGATAACTACAAATACAAAGAGGATTCCATTAAATCTTTGGAACGGATCAGAAGGGGGGAATCTCAGACATTCACAGCGCGAGGCTCTTCTACAAAGGTTCCCAAAGATTTTAAAATGTTTCTTCTGAATGATGAAAACAAAGAGCAGCTAACAGTAATACAGTTTTTACTCCATGAATGGCAACAAGATTGCTATGCCATGATGTTGCTGAACAGAGAACTGTATTTTGCATGTGACCAACAGTGCTTTGTACTCAGTAGCATTGATGGAAAGACCATAGACTCAAGACCTGTGCCAGACTTAGCCTCCAGCCACGAGGAGGCAGACACACTACTGATCTTGCATGCCATCTACTCTGACCAGAACATTGTGACTCCAAACACAGACACCATCATTCGTTCACAAGACACTTATGTGTTTCTATTGATGGTTGCATTTTGTGAACATTTCACACACCCCTTGTATTTTGACACAGGGGTAGGGAAAAAAAGAAGACTCATACACATCCAGAAACTCTGTGACAATATGGAAACACATACAGGAAGCTGATCTTGGACTCCACGCTTTCACCGGGTGTGATGTGACTGGCGCTTTTGTCCAGAAAGGAAAAGTGAAGCCTCTCAAAATTCTCCACAAGCATCCAGAGTTTGCTGTTTCATTCAAGGAACTGGGAACATCTGAAACTGTTTCTCCAGAGCTGCTAACCAATCTGGAAGAGTTTGTTTGTCACCTTTACGGAAAACCAGCATACTCTAGCACAAACAAGCTTCGTCATGATCTTGTACGGCTTAAGTACATGACAAAAGGTCACAGCTTACCTTGCAGAGAAGCCTTGAAGCTGCACATCCTACGAGCACATCCAAACTTTAATATGGAAGCAAGCACATCTGGCTCAACCGTTAATAAAATACCAGACCCGCAAAATCACGGCTGGAACAGAGGTAACGACAGAGGGCTATCAGTGGAATGGTGCAAAGACTTAGTTCCCCCAAGAATTGGCTGATATTTTGTCAGGATCAGATACAGAACAAGAGGAAAACATTGATGAAAGCCATCTCCAGTATTATGATACCAGCGATGAAGAAGATGAGATTTCAGATTCAGATGAACTGATGAGATAGAATGCATCTGAGTAATATATATGCAACACTAACTGGCTTACTGTACAAATTTTTCAAAAACGCAAAAAGTGAGAAAAATTAATTACAACTCAGAATTAATTATTCTAATTCATTCAAGCAACTTTTCTAGTACTGTACATGTGTATGTGCCCTAATTTGTTTACCTGTGTAGCTCTTAATTTGTTGTGTAATCCCCAGCAGGGAATCAAATACAATAATTATATTTGGTTGTTTTTTTTTTTCTAGTTTTTAAGAAAACGGACATTAAAACTTATTTTTTCCTCTTTAAGCCTGTAAATAATTTCCAAAATGTTCAGTACAATTGCTTTGTCTAACCTAGAGTACTAAATTTAGTCTCACTTTAAAGGAAATTTGCTCAGAAAGTAAAAGAAAAAACAAAGTGTTTCTTTACCCAATTTTCGACATTTAAGGGGCAATAACTCTGCAGATTGCCAACATTTTTTTTGCAAACTTTTTTGTGGGTAGTCCTAAGTGTGCTCTTTCAGAAAATCATAGTGGGCAAAAATCCCCCCAGGGGGGGCGGGGGGGGGGCCGGTAGCCCATAGTCTAATAAGATTCAATCCAAACAATCACGGAAAAACATTTGATACTTCATGTCATGTCAAACTCAAATTGCTCTCCTGTAAAATTGGCCGCCCTTGCGCAGGCGTCACTCGATATATTATAAAATTATTTTTAACTAGACTCTATGGACTGAGAAGGGAACAAACCAGTGTAACTGAAAGTCACTTCCTGGAATATTTTGATAATCTCCCTACACTATCTTACATCCTCCTGCAGGACATGATCACCATGATGGAGGTAAACTAGTTCTTAGTGGGGGTTCCGTGACTCCAGAGTACTACCATTAGGAAATACCTGCCGAGATTTCTGCCGGAAACCCCACTACCAAACTCATGAAACAACTCACAAACAGTGGACTGTAAACATTCTGCAATAAATGTAATAACTTAACATCTTCTGGCTACAAGTAGTAAAAGTCCTTTTATTTAGATACAACTCCACAAGAGGATTAGTGTCCAAGCGAATGTGCTAATGAACACATTAAAGTCTGTTGCAAGCGTCGAGCAGGACAGGGAAAAGTGGCATATTATTTCTAAATATATTCTTTAATGAATCTACCAATGAACCAATCGTGAAAGAATTTGACCTCCCCTCGTCGCCTCCTCCTCCCCACCACACACACAAACCCCTCTGTCTCTCTCGTCTCACTCACAAACACACACACGCTCACATACAGAGAATGAATTGAAGAGAGAACGAGAGAGAGAGAAATACGAAGAGAGTAGAGAGAGACAGACAGACGGGGGCAGAGAGAAAGAGAGAGAGAGATAGAGAGGCAGGCAGAAAGAAACACTTTCTGCATATTAAAAAAGACGGAGAGAGAGAGGTGCGGGGGGGGGGGGCTATTAGATCTATATTTAAAATTTTGTTATTGCTGTTGTTTGTTGAACTTATGACCCCGGACAATGTCAAGGCCACCCCCTCCAACTTAAAAGCCCTGATGGGCCAACAACAATAATGAATCAGGATGAATGGATTTAGTCCTACACGAAGCTGTGCTGTTTGTTCAAGTAGAAGATTTGCTCTGGTTTTTCCTCTTACAAATTGTCTTTACGACTCTCGATTGACTTTCTGTTTCTTAAGAAGAAAAGATCGACAGTTTCAGTTTCTATCTATAAGTCCGCAGTGCCTCAAACGATTTCCTTCCCTGTCAAAAAGCAGGTTTTACCATGACTCAGTCAGTCAGTGTCTGGTTAATTTTGTATCCCGTTGTTTTATGTACATTTCATTATTTGTGTGTGGTTGTTGTTGGTTTTTTTGGGGGGGGGGGGCAAAACCCCTTCTAGTGTGAAGCAAAATTGATGGGCAGCGAGCCAACGGTCTGGCACCTACACCTTGGTCTGTTTTACTATTTATTGATACGAAAAGAATTTACGCAGTGCAAGGGGTGTATTAAAAAAGGCACATAAAACAATCTCTTATCCTTTCTCATTCCCATTTTGATTGGCATAATTCTCATAGCCATAAAACTAAAGATCTGTTAGCGGGACTCAGCTGCTATCTCTAGCCCGACCACGAAACCAAGCCGGAGTAAATTTTACAGGAGAGGAAAATGCTGTTTTACTAGAATTGTATTCTTTATATCAAATATGTAGACACATTTGAAATATTGAAATATTGCAATCAGTAGGAAGAACAATTCCTTTATGGAGATCACAGAATATTGGATTAAAAACAAGAGTTGTCATTATGCACTTGTGTGAATGGCGCCCTTTTATTACAGGGCAAGCGATTTGTACATATTTTAGCGGCAATCAACCATACATCACAAAATAAATTATGGAGGCAATACATTTTTTTTTTATTGTTTAGGTTTTCTAAGATTTTTCTCTATTTTTTTATGTTCTTTGCGTCCTTTTTTATCATTCAGATTAAATTTGCCAGAATAGCGATTGTCCAGTGTAGCGTAGTCCACGACATTTTCTGACCCGTGGATGACCTTAGGTGGAGATCTATTTCTGTCCATGGAGTGTGCTAATGTGATGTAAACCAGACCGTCTTTTGAAATGTAGCGACCTGTATCCTGGTGACATAAACAAAAATATAGTATTAAATATCAGAAAACCAATTTTTTACCAGAGAGACAGCCATAGAGCCCTTACCCTCGTTTTTGACCCCTATGTACATTGCTAATTTGACTTCGAGGTATTTTATGGATGACCCCTGCACTTCATTGAGCTTCAAGACTATAATATTGACGAACAGTGTCACAAATCCCAGACTGGGAGATGTAATAAGTTATGACAGGACAACAATCACGAACGAACAAGTTTAAACACTTAACAGAACAACCCATCAGACTCACACATTTATTAAACATAATTATACAGATAATAGCGCAATTACATACATTATATTATTGAAATTAACTGCCGTACAACGGCCTTATTCTCACATGCACTCTTCCTCGGATCCACAACCCGGTAGTTACTTCCTAAAGGCACTTCGGCCTCAGCCTCTCCCCTCAGGGTCTTAATAGCACATTAATAATTCACTGGCACCGCAGTCTCTCAATATCACCTTCCTATTGTCATACACCTTAGCATTCCACTAGCACCTCAGCAGGGCAATAGCACATTATCATTTCAATAGCCCATCAACATGGCAGTAGTACATTATCATTTCAATAGCCCATCAACATGGCAATAGTACATTATCACATTCACGCTCATATCTACGTCCCTGTCCGTGGCCAGACTGCCACGACTTTATGTGCCTCTACTGTCCTGCACCGTCAGCCTCACTCTTGGCCTATGTGTGGCCTCCGGCCCTATGCTGGCCTATCCCCTGTGCTCACCGAGGCGGCTCTTTGGCCCGTCCCCGACACCTACAAGAATAACATTACATCCCTACCATTTCTATTCACTCCACCTCTCCTTACAACCCATGAAGCGTACACACAATAGTTCACATTTCACTCACCAAACATCTTACGGTAACACACCTCCATCGGAGTACACACTACTCACTCGCGCTACAAATCCATGAACTCAACTTTCATCTATCGATCATGGTGCACATTGCTATATCCAATATCAAGGACTTCCACATTCCTCACATATACTTATTTACATCATGGTAATAGACGAATATAATATAATACATCAATCATAATTATCAATCAACGTTCTACCTACCAGTCATCACTGGAAAAAACACTCTCATCCGTCTTCCGACTGCTCCCCTTATGTTCGCCCTCTGGGCTTTCTCTTGCGTCCGTTCAGTAGGACCTTCTAACTTGCAGTGATAGTAATACAGCGCTTTCGCCTCATTCAGACCCCCCACCACTCATAACAGCACGCTTTAACTTACTTGTCTACGTGCGTTAATTTTACTCTCCTCCTTTCCCCCCGTAATTATTAACTATCGCTCACTCCACTCGTGACAAACAGAACTTATTAGTATGAGCCTTGTCGCTTTTTTCTATCACTGTGATGAAAAGCGGGAATAATTTTCCTAACATTTTGGGGTGGAGAAAGTTATATAATTTTCATGACGAGCCTAATAAGACTTTGGAAATAGAAAAAAATACCACAAACTATTGCTCCATAATGCCCTGAGGGCAAAAATAAAAGGAAGATTTTGGTGATAATATTATTAAGGCAGACACCGTTCATAAGGCCCCATACAAACGTTTCTCTGCAATTGCCATAATGTGGCCAAGAAAAAACATGCCGAAAGTGGGAACTTTTAACTGTAAATCAGCACTAAAATCTATCCAAAAAAGGTAAAAATATCATTAGCCTGAGAACAAATGTACGGTATTTACGCACCTTGTCCTGAGAATAAAGAGGGAAGGGCACTTGTTCGGTACGCACTGTAACGTCTTCGACTTCGTTGCCTTCCTGTCCCATTATGAAATGTGAGCTTTCCCCGACGTTTGCCGTAAGACTTGCCACATTTGCATAATCACTGACTAGATTCTGCATTTCACCTGCAATAAAATGCGTGAAATTTATTTTCGTGATTTTTAATGTAATATGAAATTATGAAAAGAAAAGTGTCATTAGGTTGGTTGGACTTTGGTTTGGGCGGGGGAGGGGATAATAATTTGAGGCAACAGCTACAATATTCCCTAAACCATTCACGATCAACTGCAGCCGGTTGCACAGAGCTTAAAGAATACATTTCTCTTAAAATTCAGTTCAGCTCTAACTTTTTGTATGATAAAAAAAAAAAAGATTTTAGTGAAAACAATCTCTCCTGTACCGCCTACAACCCTATTGTAGGCCATACTGCAATAAAGTAACATGAAATGAATGTCTTTCAAAAAAAAAAAAAAAAAGCATGAATTGAAATTGCTATTGCGAAACTAGTGACAGGGACACTAGTACAGTAGAATCTTTGGGGTGTTTGCTAATGTTAGCTGAAATATTTTCAAAACGTAAAAACATTTTGAAATTGACCATTACGTACTGTTTGTATCTATTCCAATATTATTGAATAATACAAAGCTTTTTGTATCTTTTGGACCGGTGGTTCTCAACTTGTGGCGATATTGTTCCGCGGCGGAGTGGGCAGCGATATTGGTTTCCAAGGAGGCTAAAACGAAGAAAAGGGCGATAAGGAGGCAAAAACGATGGGGGGGGGGGCAACAGGAGGGAGAGAAAACATGAATGGAAGACGGTTTAGGGGCAACTACAGGGCAGCTACTGACTTGTTCAACAGCATTCATAGGTGGGTTTAATAAACAGAAAAGATAGAGAATGCTTTGTGTTTTATAAATCTACTTGCCTGTTGTCATTTGTAAAGCTTTGTCAAACTTTGCATTATAATTTGTGTGTAGTCTGTCTTCTTTCGAAATGTATGAATTGGGTTTGATTAGGGATGGGGGGGGGGCGGGGAGAGAGAAGGGGGTTTATTAAAGAACATTTGGAGCCTAAGGGGGCTGCGATTGCCTGAAAAAGGTTGAGAACTGGATGACATTACAGGAACCAATGAAATGATCTCAGGAGTAAATGCACCAAAGCGAATGTTGTGACTGTTAACGCTTGCAGGCCCCTTCCTCTGCATCCTACTTTTAAGTGAGTAACTCAAGAGTTCATCAAATGCACGGGGAATACTATATGGACGAAATAGGGGATTGGCCATCATTCTTAACCTTCCCCAGTATAGAAGAGGTGACACTGCTAAATGTATTAGCCCCATGTCAAATAGTTTGTATTTAGCACTTACATGAAAGATGAAAGACAGATGCTGTTAGGTTTATGGTGAAGTGAAATTACTCCCCCCCCCCCCACCCCCTCCCCCTTCTCTTTAGTGGCTAATGTAAATATTGGCTGAACATAGCTGCTTTAATGGCGTGATGTAATTGTTGACATTGGCAAATTTTCGCCGCTCCCACTTTGCACAGTTCTCCGCCACCCGTGTCCCCCTCTCTCCCTGATCAGTTGACTAATCCTCCAACCATTTGTTTGATAAGCTCCATCCTTCGCCAACTTACATTCATGTTGAGCTGAGCTTTGGACACTGTCCTTTGACCTGCTCCTGCTATTTCTGCAATAAAATCAAAATCTGTCCTTAGAAAGGCACAGTCTTTACTCACAAGGAACAAAACAAAACATAATTTCTACTATTCACAATGCTGTTCGACGTGATAAAATTACTTCCCAAATTTACTTCAAAGGTAGCTAGGAAAACAAAGTTGTATTTTTGGAAGCTCCTATTAGAAAACAACAACAACAAAACCTACACAACAAATTCTAAAAGAATATAAAAAAAAATAATAGAGTACGCAGGCTTTTGATCATTGACGATGAAATGAAACAGTATCCAAAGAGAAAAAAAAAATGAGAGAGTGAATAAGAGAACATAAAACGGCTACCTGTCGCTGCTATCGTTAACACAATGAGTTTCCCAATTTTAGGTCATTGGCTTAATTATGCGTTACTGGAAATGGTAAAAGATGTATAAATGTTACTATTCTAAAGACATATTATGCAAAATGACCCCTCATTAAAACAACGTTCCAAACTTACCTAATACGCCTGAAGATCACTCCTGGAGACATCACATGTAAGGGTGGAAGTTTTTGTTGTTGTTGTTTTATGGGGGTTGGGGTAATGGGTGAGAGGGAAGAAAAATAAAAATATTAGAGCGTGAAGGAAGTATGTTAAAATGTTTAAGAGCTGTGGTTTTGAACAAAACTAGTTGGCCCACAGAATACACAGATCAAAATATGATTTTCAAAGTTAAGTTTCGATCACCAATGTGTAAACTGAGGCCCCAAATGAAATTTCCTGTCATACTTTTTAATTCTACCTTCTCGAAGGAAATGCTTTCTTGCTCAAAATATGAGAACACTTTCTTCTACTCAACCCAGCTGTGGCTCAAAATCAACGAAAGTATTAAAAATATAGCGAACTTCAAGACCTTTTAAAAAATGGCCATGTACAACTTTACGTCTCTATATGCGTAGTTGGATATTTTGTAGAATTTAAGACTCAGCCGTTTAAAAGCCTTTCATGATTACAATAGAGGCCTTACTTCCTTTATAATATGATTATGGAAAGATGTGGAAGTGGATGGTAAATACGCCACGTGACCTTAGACTAAGTCAATGTCGGCCGAGCACAATTTACTGCTGACCAATGTGCAGGTATGTTGTGGATGTCACCCTGACCATATCATTAAATCACACAAATGCAGATGAGAACTGTTGGCAAACCTTCTATGAAATCCTCCAGCCCTAAAGCAATTTTCTTTTTCTCTGTTAATTAAGGGTAAGTACAATAACATTTCCATGTTTATGTATGTAACTAAAAGGTGTATTTATAATATTGATGATATTCGACTATTTATATGACTGTATTATCAACAACTGACCACAGACATTAAACGATAGAAATGGAAATACTTTACATTACCTCTACATCTGAAGACAATGAAACCAAGTACCAGTGCCACAACGATGATGACACCAAGGACGGCAAAGATGAGGATCCGTATGATTTTAGGAAAGAAATCTTCAGATGTCTCCACCTCCACTGTGCCTGAGGATATCGCCATGGACGTTGCTGGTGTGGTAGAAGTGGTAGGGATTAACTGGTTTCCACCTGAAACCAGGCGCGAAGCCTGGCCCTCTGCAGAGGGTAATCAGAATTTAAGCTAGTAAGATCCTCATAATAGGACGTATCGCTACATCATATGTACATAATTATAAATGCAGCGACTAAAACAATGAAACGGTTGCTAGGCACTGCAAAAATCTGAAGAGCGGACTATTCTTGTCAACAGGACACGAATGTAGCATTTTACAAGCCAAACTAATCTGAAAAACCATTCATACTAACAGACTTATAAACGCATATTTTTCACCCATTTTTTAAGATATAATTTGAACGGCACGTTTTCATTGTCATATTCATAGCCAGAGATTTTGTTATTCTACCATCTCATAAAGTTTCTCGGAAAGGACCCATTAACATTAAATGGTAGAAAGTGCTTAAATGGCATCTCTGTGACACAACAATGTGTAGCGATTTCGGAGAAGTGGCTATCTGCCGTTGCGGTTTAGGTTCGAGCGACCTATCAAGTGAATTGATGTGCTTAATACGTTCGACTGATTTTGATAACAGTTATATCTAGATCTAGACTACCGGGTATAGTAATTATTCTTCTTTGATAGCTCTTGCTGTGCGAAGAGTAAATTATTCTTAGATTACCTCAAACAAAAAAAACAAAAAGATCCACACAGACTCTTTCACTCTACTCTTTAACTTTCGATTGGGA
Organism: Onchidella celtica; assembly: GCA_963931925.1. NCBI lineage: Eukaryota > Metazoa > Mollusca > Gastropoda > Systellommatophora > Onchidiidae > Onchidella > Onchidella celtica. The sequence continues at coordinate 21,250,088 of OZ007581.1, read as the reverse complement.
TGAAAACGACCGTATAGTGAAAAACCTGCATAAGTACGTAAAATCAGGTCAAACCTTGATTATAAACCTATTTTTTCCCCCCACTATTTTGCTGTCTGCGTCGCCGCCTTGAAGAAAACAGGCTATGCTCAAGCTCGCTTCTGGGTGTACTCAAGTCTTCTTCGCCTTTGTTAATCACTGATTAAATGGTGTAAGTCCCTACAAAGATGTTTTTCGGTGAAGGGTGTTCGACTATAACAACAAACCCAAAATAGCAAGGTAGCATTGAATGCTGGACTGACTAAATGGACTTGGAGTTGGGCTCGATCTGAAAAGCGTAGTGATTCTAGAATTAATATTCGAAGGGTAATCACTGATTATTTGATTATGAGGAAGCCTCGCCCCTGCCTGAAACCGATGATAATGATAACAAGTATATAACTTTTAATATACAATCCAAAACTATAACTTAGGGAAAAAGGACACATTTCGACAGTGTGATGATATCAGCTTTGTTACCTGCAATATTTATGATACTCGAAACAGTTAGGTTTTGAGAGTCATTCATCTAATTGGGGAAAAATCGCCATGGACGATGATTAACCCTCACCCTGCGAGGGGCGGCAATTGTCGGTATTGACTCGCAAGCGCTCACGCCGCACGGGCGGAAAAATGTCGGGAAGGTCGTCAACTGACCGCGCCACGCGGAAGCCGTATTTTCACGCATCAGGTCACGGACCTTTTTGAGACGTAACCACCGTGTTATTGTTCATTGTATCTCTTCTAAATCAAAGGCATTGTGACATGGACATATTAACCATTGAACCACTGGCCGGAATCACAAAAACTAAGCTTTCAAAGGCTCTCCCCACACTTTCAAAAGATGTAACATCGACAAGCGAACTGTTGCTCAACAAATTTGCAATATTATCTCATTTTCTCACAAGCTGACCACCATCTGGAGTTGTCTCTATGTAAGAACCAATCAGAAACAAGCTCTGAAATAATCTTTGCCCCAAATGCCCACATTGGTTTATTAGTATGTGTCAATCGGGATGAAACCATTTGTGTAGGGCTTGGGAGGGCGTGGCTAGTTGTCATGCTTCGTTCTCACGAAAACTACAGCTGTCAGTTTGGAATCATAAGTCAGATCATTGGTTAGAGACTGACGGACTAAGGTTTTGCTGGTTAATTCATTATCAAGCGTGATAAGGCATAGCAGCGAATGTTTTCATACCGATCAATAAAAACCGAACCACGTGGACAGCGTATGTGGTCATCGCATAGCGGCACGGGTCAGTGACCCCAGATAAGAATCTCCGTGAGTAAGGTCACTGACCATGCAGCGGGCTTTACGGGTAGCGCGCGGGGGATGGGTTAACCAAACCAAGTTTGTTTAAGTAAGTTATTATTATAAATTTTTTTTAATCATAGCGAGACCCCCCCCCCCACCACTTCCCCCAAATATAGCTTTGTAACATTTCACTGTATTTTGATAACAAAGTGACTATTCGGACGGCTGGCACAATATCACGAACGATATTCGGCCAGCCAGACCTATCACGCATGACATCCGGGTCAACGGGGTCATTATCGTTTGAGCAAAATGGCGAACTTCCAGCTCGGAAGTACATTTCCCTCTTTGAGGCTTTTAACGCCGCCTTGCACAAATTTTATATTTGTACACACATTTCTTTTGAAAACTGAGATTTAGGTTTTCGGTCCATGTCCACCTCCAAAATTAAGAAAATCGAGACATTTGGTATATATATATACAAACAGGCATTTTATTCGGATTAATGGAAGGACTAACGAATCGGCGAACCAGTAGCAACAGTAACAGCCATAACAACAATAATAACAGCAGTAACAACATTAGTAGCAATAACAACAGTAACAGCAATAACAACAGTAACAGAAACAGCAACAGTAGCCGTAGCAGCAGTAAAAACAAAAGTATCAAGAAGAGCAATAATATTAATAACAGCAGAAGTAGCAAGAACTGCAATAACAGAAGCAGTAATAACACTAGCACAGTAGTAGCAATAACAACAGCAGTTGCAGCACTAGCAGCAGCATTTGTCTTATTGCAAAAAACAACAATGACGACAGCGTGAATAAGGCCTTACACTTGCACTTCTAGTCTACTTCTGGCCCTTACGAATGGCTACAAATGAAAACAAAACAAAACAAAAACCTCAAAGAACTCAAACCAAAGTACACACAGGCCTACAAAAACGAACCACACAAAAAGTGCAACTACATTTATGACGAAAGGGGAATCACTTTATACAGTCGGCCGTAAAACACGCACGATATCCGACCAGCTGGCCAAATAACGCTACTGATATCCGGCCAGTTGGTCGAATAGCGCAGATGGTTGCCGGCCAAATATCGAGTATGATATCCGTCCCACTGGCTGAATAGTCGCAACTATACGGCCAGTCGGTCGAATATCGCGAATGATATCTGGCCAGTCGGCCGAATAGGCCTTCACGAACATTTATCCGGCCAACTGGCCGGATATCGCGAATGATTTCCGGCCAGTCGGTCGGATATCGGGAAAGATATCTGGCCAGTCGGCCGAATGGTCGCTGCCTTTTGATAAACGCTATTAAACGATCTTATACTATACTTCCACTTAAAGACTATTCCTTTTCAATGACAGAAAAAAAATGCACCTCAGCTATGTAAAGCAAGTGTCTCCATTTTTCCTTTAAACAAACCTAGGGTTTAATCTTGCGTACACATCATGTTTAAAAAAAAAAGTCGTCAATAAAATGAGCACAAGTCATTTATTACATCATTTAAGAAGTAACTGCGCTGACTTTTGCATAGATACGTCTGAATTAACTGAATATTTTTCTTCCGTTGCATTAAATTTAAATGTGTTATTTTAATATACTCTTTATAGGTTCAGTTCCACTTTAGTGAAGTAGTAGCCCGTGGGTCATAATTTGGAGTCTGATGTCGTCCAGGATAAGGTGACCATTAAGTTCGATTCCGTCTGGTTATGTGAAGTAGTTTCTTCAAATAAAAATTCATATGTTCAAATTAAAAGAGGTCAACAACTTGAATCAAAAAGCTTTCTTCTGTTTTCTTTCGGCAACGAGGAAATCCAAAATGCAAATCAACTGCTGACTTGTAGCGGATAAGCTATTCTCTAGAATAGTGTGGGGTCTAGTGTGAAAAAGAAAGACGTGTTAAAAAAAAATAAGGGATTGGAGGAAAGGAATGTAAAGGCGGTTAAATCTTTTTCCGGTGAAGAAATTGGTAAAGGTAAAGTTACTTGGATCATGTGGCCAAAAAATATTCAAAGTAGATTTTTTTTAGTGTGTGTGTGTGCCCAGTTTACTAAAACATTATGAGGTCATCTCCCAAGGAAAAAATTGATCCTAAACTTAACCCTAGCCGTAACCCTAAAACTTTCCCAAAACTTCATCATGCAAAAATAACCTCATTTGGTCACGTGGCGCAAACAGTCGCCCCAGAATTCATTTTATATTATTTCCGGTGTAAAAGTGTGAAAAGACGGGCAGGAGTTGTTAAACAAACTTTACTTTGGGTATTGTAAGCAAAATAAAGAAGGTAAATCACGCCATCATGTTCAGTGCACGGCAGAAACATAAATTAAATACTCACTATCTAGCAGCGGCAGCACAAAATCTCGCAAAATGAAAAGGATATAGCATGATATTTAAGCAGAATTGCAGAATTATGGAAGTCTGAATAAGTTCATGATCACAATCATCAAAAGGATTATTGTTGTTACCTCGTATACATGTAAAATTCAGCTGAGTCCTGTGATCACTTCTCCTCATTAGCACAACGACAAAGTCCCCGTGAGTTCTGTTTGTCTGGACTGTCACAGAGAAACGTTCACTGTCAGTGCGAGGTTTAAAATCCCAGGTCATTCCCTCAATCGGCTGTCCACGTACTGCTCGAGTGCCGTTCAGAAACGCCTCTTCCATAAGTGCGTCAGCAATAACACAGAAAGAACATTCTAGCCATGTTTTATTGGGTTCAGCTGTGACAAACGGTTTGATGTCTTCTCCTGAACATGGACTAAAACAATCTGAGCAGGAAAGAGAAAACCAATCAGTTTGCCTTATTACAAAACGGCTATAAATAAGTCAGGTTGCTGTGAAGATCAAACAGACTTTCAATTTCCATATGTCGGTTTGAAGTATATTAGTCCATCCGTCCATCTGGTCGACCATTATTTATTTTCATCCATCTCGTAATACAAACTCCATTATGAACATAACATTATACATAACAAAAAACACTCATTCACCTAAATTCACCTACACCTACATTCGCAAGCACAAATAACGTTCTTACACAAAAAAGCGCTCATATAATTTAATGTCCTTCCTAAAATTTTATCATGACCTCTTGATTTGTTTATTTGTTTTTTTTGTCGGTGACAGAATGCTTATTCCTAGAATGTGAATTAGTGCAGCGAAAAAGATTTAAATCGTCTTTACTTTCCTTTCCTCCAAACCTTCATTTTTTCAACATGTCTTTCTTTTTCACACCAGACTCCACCGTTACTTGTTTACATTTATATATGGACAACAGAGCATTAGATCTATAATTAATGGGGAAGCAAGAGACTTTTTCTTTTTCATAACTCCGTATTTCATAATGTCTCTAAATGTGCAGTTTTCCTATAGTTATGCAGAGGCATATTTATGCATTTTGTTTGTTGTAAGGACAGTAGCATATTATAATCAGTGACATCACCAGCCTCAAGCGTTTCTATTGCCATTTTGATTTTCTACATCCCCATCGTTTTGAATCAGATTTTGTGTATAGACTGTTGTGGGTGGAACAGTATGGGGATATTTCGATCCTGGTTTCACGGGTGGACCAGTAGTACGATCATTATTATAATAGAGGATTGCGCATACTATTTATTAAATTAATACGAATAAATACACATGCCAGCATCCACTTACTCAGGACTTTCTTTGGGTGCGACACCAAAATCATAGTTCGAGATATCAATGACACTTGCTCCGATTATTGACAATAATAAATTCTTACCTGTTACATTAAACTGCAAACGCTTACTCTTACTCGCAGCTGTAACATTATTCATGACATCACATGTTAAGTTCATGTTGATGATACCAACAGCCGAGATGTTTAAGACAAGCTGTGCACTTGGACTGTTCTCTTTGATCTTGTCCCTTCGCCGTCAACTGTATACACGGTTGTGGAGATCCGCTTGCTCCACATGTAACGGAGACTTTCTCCCATGTACAAAGTCTAAGGATTTCACTGTTAGTGTTGTAAAGCTCGATGGTTCGACTTCCTTCAGAGAGTTGAAACTTGGTGATGTTTGCTGGAGAGAAGTCTGGAAGGAGGGTTGTAATGGTCAATTTAGTAATACACTATTCATACTCAGTGATTAAAGCAAGAGAGAGAGAGAGACAGACAGACAGACAGACAGACAGACAGACAGACAGAGAGAGAGTAAGAGAAGGGGAGACAGGCAGACAGAAAGACAGACAAGCCGGCCGCATTACTCAAATTCACAATATACTTCAGACACTTCTGACGTCACGCATGTTTATTTCTGCCTCGGCTCCCCACCGGCTGGGGATTCCCTTATGCGCGTGGAGCATGCCCTGCTAAACTTCCTTCCCGATCTTTTCGACTTAGACTGGTTTTGGTTTGGGGGCAACCACCAAACTTCTTTTCTGAGATAATAAAAAAAAGAAAGAAACAAAGAAAGAAAACAGTGGGCTTTCCCTTAACTAACACGTGGATGGCAGAGCTCCGTTCATTTGAATTGAGTTGAACACTAAGTTCATTTAGATCTATTTCTAATCCTCTGTTGCAACAGAATTAAAAGCTAAAATGAAAGTGATTTTTGTTTAATAGTTTTACCCAAGACCCATTAGACCAAAACTGCAATCGACCGTATAAAGGCGAAGACTTCCGCCGCGTGCGTTTTCTGCCTGACTTGAATTGACCGAGCGCATAATATATATTATGGAGTGCCCAGTTATGGTTCGGTAAGCAATGATTTAATGGTGGCATGAAGTAAACAGTGATACATGTACAAAAATATACTTTCTTCGTTTATGTCCCATGGGATGAGATGGGGTTAATAGACTACCAAGAACTGTACAAAATAGCACCTATTCAAAGAATTAATTTAGTGATTAAAGCAAATAAATGAGTATAAACTGCAAACTTTGAATGAAGTTCTTAATAAGACTAAAGGGGAACTGTACATCTTCTGATCTTATGAAGTGTAGGGATAACCAGGGAACAAGAGGAATGAAACAGGAAAAGATACCAGATGGGTCATTATTTAAATGACTAAAGCAAATAAGTGGGTATAAAATGCAAACTTTGAATGAAGTTCTCACACGGTGAGAGGAAATTTACATCTTCTAATTTTATGAAAAGGTGTAGAGATAACCAGGGCAGCAGAAAATGAGTAATGAAGTAAGAAAAGAGACCAGGTGGGCGATTAAAAAAACAGCAACAAAAACTCACTAAAATCGAGCCGCAGTATTCTGATGATAATGAAAGTTTTAAAAAAGTGTTACTTATGTTGCAGCTTCCTCAGTTTTTCCAACTATCTTCCCTGAAATTTTCTGTTTTGGGGCACTATTATTTATTGAATTTCTACTTGCTCGAAGATTAAAAAAGAAAAACGAAACAAACAAACAAACAACAACAACATAAAACTTCCTCTAAAAGAAATTCGGGAAAATTTCATTCACATATCATACATTGATTGTACTTATGGGATTCCTTAGCTTTAAGAACACGCATATACTGTAAACATCTATAAGTTTGGGGCCTTTTCAACTGAAAACAAAGAAAAGATCAAAGGAAATCGCCGCTTTGAAAGAATGGTGCTGTGCCGAGACTTCAAATTCAAGATTTGTAGGGTCATGATAAATGTAAGACTGCATGCAAAAATTCAGTTTATCAGTATTTGATCCCAACAAAAAGAAGATGCCCTTTGACCTTATACCAAAAAGTTGAATTAGCAGTTCACAAACACAAACACACAGCAGGTGATCTCCATAGCACACAAGTCATGCATTAGTTCAAACACAAAAATATTGGGACTGTACTATGAGTGAAAAGGTGTATGTCTGATGTCCAATTTACTATAATTGACATAAACTTCAAATCTGCATTATAGGATCCCTTGAAGTTTATGAACTAACTAGCTGAGGTCCCCGGCCCTGCCCGGGATAAATCGGTTTGAATATTGGTTTCAGTTCTGGGTGATTATTATGGACCTGCTTCATCTGGCCTGTTACTATTTGTTTATTTTGTTTGTTTTTAAATAAGTCTTACTGCTCTGCCGTTGTGAGTTGACACACTGCTCATCCCGTACAACAGCATGATTTGCGCACGGGTTAGTGTGTTTGATAGTGAACACATCGCAGGAAGTGATAACGAAACCTTAAAATGGCGAACCATGACTCGAAATAGATCTAAATCATGGCGAAACAACAAATTTCCAATAAAAAACACTACATCGATTTGAGACTTCTATTAAAAACTGTGCACCCTTACATCCATTCTGATGCACCATATAAAATTTGAAGTCTGAGTGTTGAGTGGTTCAGAAGCCTTTTGCAACGAAAAATCTCAAGTCCACAAATATATATAGTATAGATACTCCATACGCGCTCGGTCAGTCTAGCAGACTACGCACGCGGCGGGTCTCCGCCTTTGTATTTAACGATCGATTGCACTGTCTTGGTCTAATGGGTCTTGGGTAAAACTATTAAACAAAAATCACTTTCATTTTAGCTTTTAATTCTGTTGCAACATAGGATTAGAAATAAATGAACTTGGTGTTCAACTCAATTCAAATGAACGGAGCTACCATCCATGTGTTAGTTAAGGGAAAGTCCACTGTTTTCTTTCTCCCTTTTCTTTTATTATCTCAAAAAAGAATTTTGGTGGTTGCCCCCAAACCAAAGCCAGTCTTAGTCGAAAAGAAAGTTTAGCAGGGATTGCTGCGCGCGCTGCCCCTGATAGCTTTAAGCAAGCTGGACAGGTCATGGGGGAAGGACCAGACAAGATTGAACAGACCGGCCCTCCAGGTTCGGGGGTTGGGCGTAGGGCTAACAACCCTACCCTGAAATCCTTGTTGGGGTGACCTTACTTGGAGAAACAAAAATCGTTACGGAAACAGCAACATGGAAAAACCAACGTTCTGGATGTGATGGACCTTCTGAGTACCTCGCGACTCGTATGAATGCAAGTAGTGAAAGCCGAAAGGAAACTGCTAGCAGGATGAAGGAGGAACTGAACACCGCCAAAACCAAGACCAGGATTGGATACTGGAATGTTAGAACAATGTATGAATCGGGTAAGTTAGCACAAGTAACATCAGAGATGAGGCGCTACAACCTACACATCCTGGGTGTAAGTGAGAGCAGATGGACTGGATCTGGAAGGATCAAAACATCCACTGGAGAAACCGTTCTCTACTCTGGAAGAGAGGATGACCAACATCATGAAGGAGTAGCCATCATCCTAAAGAAAGGACTGGACAAATGCTTGTTGGAGTGGAAACCAGTCAATAGCAGACTGATGAGGATGAGGATGAAAGGACGACACACAAACATCACTGTCATCCAATGTTATGCACCAACCAACGAAAACGACAACACAGACAAAGACGACTTTTATGAACAACTCCAGGGGGAAATGGACATGACGCCACGGCATGATCTCATCATTGTCATGGGAGACCTCAATGCTAAGGTAGGTAAAGATGATATAAATTATGAAAGAGTAATGGGAAAACATGGAACTGGAACAAGGAATGACAATGGAGAAAGGCTTGTGGATTTTTGTGCCTTGAACAACTTAGTCATCGGAGGGACCCTTTTCACACACAGAGAAATTCACAAACTCACATGGAATTCTCCAAATGGAAGAGACAAGAACCAAATAGACCATTTGATGATCAACGGTATGTGGAGACGATCCCTTCTGGATGTGAAAGTGAAAAGAGGAGCTGACGTTGCCAGCGACCACCATCTAGTGGCAGCAGTTATCAAAATTAAACTGAACAAGACCGGAATCAAGACATCAAAGCAAAGACACCTTAATATTCAGAAACTGAGAGATGCAAGTGTTAGAAATGCCTTCAACATACAAGTCAAGAACCGATTCCAGGCTCTACGAGAGTCTGATAAGAACAACCCTAATGATCTTTCAGAGGAATCGATTCAGAGTGGAAAAGAGTAACTACAGTGTACACAGAGAGCAGTGTAGCCTGCCTTGGATTTAATGAGAAAGGGAAAAGCAAGGAGTGGATCCAACAAAGAACATGGGATGTGATCGAGGAGGGGAAAGTCATGAAAAAGAAACTCCTACAAGTGAAATCGGAAAGGCTGAAAGAGAGGTACCAACATAGCTACACAGAGTTAAATAAGAAAGTGAAGAGACTAGTAAAGAAAGATAAACGAGAAGCCATGGAACAGCTAGCGGCAGATGCGGAGGAGGCAGCAGCAAGAGGAGAACAGGGTAAGCTCCACAAGATCACTAAGCGCATTTGTGGCAAGTACGGTGGAAGACCAAGTGTTCCAATCAAAGACAAGAATGGGAAACTACTGACTACAGAACGAGAACAGGATACACGCTGGACAGAGCACTTTCAGGAATTACTAAACCGGCCACCACCTGAAGATAGAATAATAATACAAGATGCTGCTGAAGACCTTGACATCAACATAGATCCACCAAAGAAAGAAGAGATAGTGGCAGCAATAAAGAGCCTAAAAAACAGCAAAGCCCCAGGAAAAGACAACTTGACTGCAGAACTGTTCAATGCAGATCCGGATCAGTCAGCCACCATCCTTCAGCCACTGTTCACAGCTATCTGGGAAGCAGAAGCAGTACCAAAGAGCTGGAATGAAGGCAGAATAGTGAAAATACCCAAGAAAGGAGCACTCAGCGATTGCAACAACTGGCGTGGTATCACTCTCCTTTCTATACCCAGCAAAATCCTTGCCAAGATCATTGTGCAACGTATGTCAGATGCTGTGGACAAGACACTGAGAAAGGAACAGGCCGGATTCCGAAAGGGGAAAGGATGCATTGACCAGATCTTCACACTCCGAAACATCATAGAACAGTGTTCAGAATGGCAAAGGCAGCTCTATGTGAACTTCGTTGACTTCGAAAAGGCCTTCGACAGCATCCACAGAGAGAGTATATGGCGCATTCTTCGGCACTATGGGATTCCCAGCAAGCTTGTTGAACTCATCAAAAGCTTTTACAAGAACTTCAGTTGCAGTGTCGGAAACAGTGATGCATCCTTTGAAGTGAAAACTGGTGTACGGCAAGGATGTGTGATGTCAACAATTTTGTTTAACCTCGTAATCGACTGGATTATGCAGAAAACTACAGAGGATGCACCAAGAGGCATCAGATGGACACTCTTCGACAACCTAGAGGATTTGGACTTTGCGGATGACCTTGCGCTATTGTCACATAGTCACCAACACATGCAAGATAAGACGCAGAGACTACATAATTTTGGATGCAAAGTAGGCCTTCGGATTAGCCAGAAGAAGACAGAGATTATGACCCTAAATGTAGACACTCCAGCACCAGTGCAAGTAGATGACAAGAACCTCACCACGACGGACAAATTTAAATACCTTGGTAGCATTATCAGACCAGAGGGTGGCACAAAGGAGGACATCCAAGGTAGGCTGGGAAATGCAAGGGCTGTCTTTCAAAGTATGAGCAACATCTGGAAATCGACACAATACGGCATCAACACCAAGATCAGACTGTACCAAAGCTGTGTCCTATCCACACTCCTGTATGGATCAGAGTGTTGGCGAATGACAGAAGGTGACCTCGCCAAGTTGTCTTCCTTCCACACCACATGTCTTCGTAGGATTCTCCGCATCTTTTGGCCAAACAAGATTTCTAATCAGGAACTACTAAGGCGATGCAAGCAAGAAGAAATAGCCAACATCATCACGAAGAGACGATGGAGATGGCTTGGACACGTGCTGCGAAAGGAAGCAAATTCTATAACCAAAACAGCACTTCAGTGGACACTGGAGGGACGGCGCAAGCGAGGCAGACCCAAGGCAACCTGGCGGAGAACAATCGAGGCAGAGATGAAATTCTTCAATCACTCATGGGGAACTCTCGCAGACAGGGCTGGAGATCCTTTGTTGCTGCCCTAAGCACCAGTGGGTGCAACAGGAAATAGTAGTAGTAGTAGCTGCGCGCGCATAAGGGAATCCCCAGCCGCTGGGGAACCGAGGCAGAAATAAACATGCGTGACTACAGAAGTGTCTGAAGTATATTGTAAATTTGAGTAATGCAAGCCGGCCGGCCGAGAGAGAGAGAGAGAGAGAAGGTGGGAGAGACTATCAATGTATCGAACAAGTGCTTGGAGTTGTAAGATTATCCTCTTTTTTTTTCTTGTGCAACAAAATCTCATAGAAAATGACTTACATAAACGCCAGTTTTGAAATAATGCGAGATAACAGCTAGATGTATTCTAAAGATAAGAGTGTAATTTCAGTTATTTAATTAAGTTTTGGTTAAACATTTGTCCACTGATTAACTCAAACGCATTTCGTTTACAGAATTCATTTTCGAGGGAACACATGAAAAAGAAATATACTAACAGTTTATTAAGTGGCCTAATAGATACAGTTATTATGTAAGTCCTGCACTTCACATTTGCCAAGTTATTTTAGTATCAATTGTAAAACGTCGTCCAGCTATAGCACATGCAAAAATATTGGTAAACTAGCTGAGGTCCCCGGCCCTGCCCGGGATAAATATTGAATATTGGTTTCAGTTCTGGGTGGTTATTATGGACCTGCTTCATCTGGCCTGTTCCTATTTGTTTATTTATTTTTGTTTGTTTGTTTTTAAATAAGTCTTACTGCTCTGCCTTTGTGAGTTGACACCCTGCGCACCCCGTACAATAGCATGATTTGCGCACAGGTTAGTGTGTTTGATAGTGAACACATCGCAGGAAGTGATAACGAAACCTTAAAATGGCGAACCATGACTCGAAATAGATGTAAATGATGGTGAAACAATAAATTTTCAATAAAAAATAAAAAAAACTACACCGATTTGAGACTTCTATTAAAAACTGTGCACCCTTATATCCATTCTGATGCACCATATAAAATTTGAAGTCTGAGTGTTGAGTGGTTCAGAAGCCTTTTGCAACGGAAAAGCTCAAGTCCACAAATATATTATACTGGATGGCCTACCGGGCATTGCCCGGAATAAACCATCATGTGCCCCCCCCCCCTCTCTCTCTCTGTCTCATATAGATCTAATAAAAGTAATAAACCACAGTCTTGCTTCAGAACTCATGCGCACCAAAACACTACGCACCAAACTGAACGCTTGATGACCTACCGGGCATTGCCCGGAATAATCAATCATGTGCTCCTCTCTCCCTCCCCCACCCCTCTCTCTCTCTCTGTCTGTCTCTCTCTCTCTCTCTCTCTCTCTCTCTCTCTCTCTCTCTCTCTCTCTCTCTCTCTCTCTCTCTCTCTCATAATTACAATAAACTACAGTCTTTCTTCAGATCTCGTGCGCACCAGAACACTATGCACCAAACTGAACGCTTGATACGGTTACTTTTTATGACATGCAAGGTACTATATATTACGAAACAAACATGTAAAAATACAGATGTTTCATAGCAATAAACATTGTTATTTTTTTAAAATACATGCTTGAAGTAAACACCTTTTAATTATAGCCATCATCTTCCTTATCTCAATTGCCACCTTCCTGCCAAATTTATGGCCTGAAGAATGTATAGTTTGGTCAGTTAGTCATGCCAAAGGTTGCAAGTTACTGAAATATATAATAGATGATCATAAAAATGGCAACCTGGCAAACCTATTTGGAAATGTTGAAAATGGTGTTTTAAAAAGATGATTGGAACTGGTAACAAAACAAATGACTTCATAAATTCAGTTTGTACATTTCCACACATTATATCTTCAAAATGAATGTGTAAAAACCTAGTAGATTTTTTAACTAATGAGCACAGAAAGTTTGAACTTTCTACGTTTAGCCGCTTTTCTATGCATAGGGAAGGACCGCTCCAAGTTGTCCAAATATAGATTTCTATTGAAAAACTGCCGTGTCTCCCCCGAACAAAATAAAGTATTTGTCAGAGTAATCCGGCTGTGCAATTCAAAATGACAACAAAATCCAACAGGCAATTACCCTCATGCCAGGTGAATGAGTAAACCAAATTGCTATCAAACTGAAAACACACAAGTATTCCTGGATCTTATATTGTGAAATTGTCTGCGTTCATCATGTAGCAATACATAATATGAATAACACAAAATTATGAATAACAGCTTCCAACGATATCAACTGCCATTAATAATAATAGTACAGGGACATTAAAGAAACACACCACACCAGTTGCAAAGTTCTACTAGAGATTTGTATTGCTGGCAGCTACGCGAGCAAGGTAGTTAGTATCGTGTTTACGTCATCCAGTTATGACAGAGCGTGAATAGTGCGTAATTGGCACAAGTGTGATATTGCGCGATCAGGGATCGCCACAATTAAAACACATCAACAAAGAACAATAATAATTATAATAATAAAAATAATCTTACATAATAAAAAAAAACTCGCCGCCTAACACCGTTCAGACAACTCGGATTTGCCTAAAATTTTTATAGGTGTCTTTCTTTCGACCTGAAGAAGGTTCTTTTTTAGAATTTTGAAATGGTTGAGACGTTTTTATTTTTTTATTTTTTTGGAGGGTGCTTCGTGACCTCCGCTCCTTTTTTTTTTTTTTCACAAGGACCCACGGCGTCATCATTACCAGCTGTTGTTTTGAATTGAAAGAGGCCTAGACTGAGTGGACATGCCTTCACACACCGTCGTAACCTGTTAACACCAGGCCAACGTGCACTTTCTTTCGTCAGCTACATAACTGATAGTTGATAGGCCTACCGCCGACAAGAGAAGGGGAGGGGGATGTGGAAAATGGGATGGCGGTAATGTGTGGGTGGCTTGCATGACAGTATTTCCTCATGGTGTGTGTGTGTGGGGGGGGGGGGTCTCGTCTTGAATTATGCTGGCGCCACTTGGCAGGCTTACCAGATTGGCTTTTTTACAGTCAATTTCCATAAATTTGGGTTTTTTTAGATGCGGTTGGCGTCAGAAAATTCGTTTGGTTTTTTTTCTTGACATACTGAAGTTATTTGCACGCAGAGTACATACCATCCTTTTTGCAAAACATTTCCTATCGAGGAAATGCGTTTTGGTCAGATACATGTATATAAATACGCCAAGGTTTCTGCCGCTAATGCCAGGAAATCACCAACCGGCAAGGTCAGTGTCCAGTTGACAATGGATTCTGTGGTTTATATTTTTTTAAACGCTACGATAGTTTTAAAGACTGTCAGCCACCCTAGAACTCGCTACACACGCTGTGGCTCTGGACTGATATACTTCACCATGAAGCATTTAAAGAACTAGCCGCCTTTGCCTCTGTTAGTCAGCAAAAGTTAAGGGGATATTTTCTCATGTATCCTCCGTTCAAACAAAGACCAAAAGCAGAGAGCAGCCGAATCTATTCGATCCTGTTGTGAGAATCGGGGAAGAACTATTGCTTTTAAAAAAACATGTTGCAAAGGTGTTCACTGCATCTCCAGAAATACTTTGAAAAAAAAAACATCACAACTGTCAAGATTTAAGCCAAATGTTCCACTCATTCTGGTGGGGAGGATGGCATTAACCTGGCTCTGGAGCATTTCGCGTGGTGTTAGTATGAAATTTATGCTGACATTTGTTTGGCTTTTTTCTGGCCTTTTTATACATGTAGCATTGTTTGGCTGAAATTTATAATTTCAGTCTAGCAACCCTGCCACGTGAATACTTTCCCGTAACAGTTATGCATTTCATGACTACACCATCTACATTAATGAAAGTTGACGCAGCACCAAGGTCAAATTCCCTGGTGGTCCCGGTTTTCAAATTTAAGCTTTCACTGGAGACAACAAGAAACATCATGTCTTTTGAAAGAAAAAACAGTCCGGGTGTAACAGGCCAAAACATACCCCCCGCCCAGAAACGGGGTTAGAATGGCCTAGCCCAGAATATACCCCGGGGTATATTCTGGGCTAGGCCAGACTTTACACCCCCCCCCCCCAGTCCAGATTATACCCCCTACTTTTTCTTAAAGAAAGTCAAGACCACAGTTTATTTCAGCCTTACTTTAAATTATTCTTTATCACTGTCATCAGATATCCTATTAATAGCCTACATACATGAACACCTTCTTGACACCCACAAATCATAACACAATTTAGAGGAAATAATAATAATAGTTTATTTCAGTCTTAGTTTAAATTGGTATACATACATACATTCTTGACTCCTGTAAATCATGATACATTTTATGGGAAATAAACATCCATGAAAATGCATTGATGTACAAAAGGGTTGAGTATCCATTCAAACTGATACGATTAGACTTCAACATAAATTTTACGCGTGTCTGTTGATATTATTATTATTAGTACTAGATGAAGTTCCCGGCATTATCCGGGATAAACATGTGAACCCACCATTCTATCTCTCTTTCTCTTTTTAGTCTACAAAGTTTCCCATACTCTGCAGTCTTACTACAGATTCCATGCGCTCCAGAGCACTACTCACTCATTTGTGATAGAGAAATACGTATTAATACGTCGTTTCCGGTGCGGTGGGCTTTCTACAGGGAGCCAAAACAAAGATCATTGTGTTCTATGTGTTCACAACTTTTATTTAAAAATACTTGAAACTTGAATCAACACAGTCGGTCGATTCAAAAGCGATTGGACTGGATTAGTTGACACTTAAGAAAATTAATTTTATCATTTTTGTTTCAAAAACAGTTTCTGTCACTTAGGCTGTAGCGTCGAGCGAAAAAAAAGGGCCAAAAATTGCACCACAATGAATTACTTCCGCCACAATTTTTTTTTTTTATAATAAGATTAGTATTATTTGATAATTGGTTGTCCATGAAAACAAGCATTGTATTTTTGTTACAATGGCGCAGAGAGAAAAGAAACGTAATAATAACCCAACTGACAAATCACTATTCTATCATCCGCGATGTAATCCAGCAGAAATTAAATATTTCACATAAAACTAAATACACACTAAATTGTTTTCACGAGATGAACTCCACCTGTCCACATCCACTTAAACCGTTACAGAATGCTAACCAGTAATATACAACTATAACAATAAGAACACCAACCATCTTATTTGCACTTGAAAATAAAGAGAAATATCAATATCAGAATCGTCATCAACATCATCTTGGAATAATACAAAGATATAAGAGGGGGTGTAAAAACGACACTGTAGGCCTACATTAATCATTCTGGAATCAATAAACAGCAATGTGTGTGTATGAACTATATATGTGAAAAATGTGTTAAAGATTTTCAACTATTCAAGTTAGAACTGGACAGAAAGTTTTAGTGAAATAGCCTTGATAATTGTGTAAACTGACAGAGTAAATCCACTGAGAGAACAGTAATGCTTCGTATAAAGTAATTAGATCACATGTTGGGTTAGCAGTATTTCTTGTTAGTGAATTCTTTGGTAGTTTATTTGTAGAAAGATATACATTTCATGTAGCTCATGGTTTAAGACATTGGATTAGTTTGCAAGGCATTTGAAAGATTGTGTGAATAAGGGTGTGTCACTCGCGAGTGAAATAAAAATTTTTAAAATTGAATGTTGTATCCTTGAATATTTTGCGCCTCTCAATGTGGGAGTATAATCTGGACTGCTGGGGATATAGTTTGGTCTAGCTCAAAGTATACCCAGGGGTATAAACTAGCTTAGCCCAGAATGTACCTGAGAGCATAAAATAGGCTAGGCTCCTTTAACCCCTGGTGTAGACTGGCGGGGGTATAAGCTGGCCTGCTACACTGGGGTTAAAGTGGCTTAGTCTATTTTGTACCCCAGGTATATATATTCTGACATACCCTTATTCACTACAAGTTTATATATATAACACATAAGTGCAATCTTTCAAATGTCCTGCAAACTAATCCAGTGCCTTATAAACCATGAGCTACATGAAATGGATACCTTTTTTACAGATAAGCTATCAAAGAACTTACTAATAAGAACTGTTGTTAATGCAACATGATCCATCGAATTTTGCCGTAACATACTATAATTACTTCATACAATGCACTGTTGTCTCAGTGGATTTAATCTGTCAGTTTACACAACTATCAATTCTACTTCATTAATTTCTGTCCAGTTCTACTTGAAATAGTTGAATTTTTTTACATATAATATTATAATTGATACACACACATTGCTGCTAGTTATAGGTTCTAGAATGGTGTGTAGGTCATTTCTTGATTCCCTCTTATCTTTATGTTATTCCAAGATGGTGATGATGATTGTCACAAATCCCAGACTGGGAGATGTAATAAGTTATGACAGGACAACAATCACGAACAAACAAGTTAACACTTAACAAAACAATCCATCAGACTCACACATTTATTAAACATAATTATACAGATAATAGCGCAATTACATACATTATATTATTGAAATCAACTGCCGTACAACGGCCTTATTCTCACACACACTCTCCCTCGGATCCACAACCCGGTAGTTACTCCTAAAGGCACTTCGGCCTCAGCCTCTCCCCTCAGGGTCTTAATAGCACATTAATAATTCACTGGCACCGCAGTCTCTCAATATCACCTTCCTATTGTCATACACCTTAGCACTCCCCTAGCACCTCAGCAGGGCAATAACACATTATCATTTCAATAGACATTATCATTTCAATAGACATTATCATTTCAATAGTACATTCTCCCCTCAACATGGCAATAGTGCATTATCACATTCACGCTCATATCTACGTCCCTGTCCGTGGCCTGACTGCCACGACTTTATGTGCTTCTACTGTCCTGCACTGACAGCCTCACTTCTGGCCTATGTGTGGCCTCCGGCCCTATGCTGGCCTATCCCCTGTGCTCATCGAGGTGGCTCTGCGGCCCGTCCTCGACACCTACAAGAATAACATTACATTGGTATAATACCCTACCATTTCTATTCACTCCACCTCTCCTTACAACCCATGAAGCGTACACACACTAGTTCACCTTTCACTCACCACACATCTTACGGTAACACACCTCCATCGGAGTACACACTACTCACTCGCGCTACAAATCCATGAACTCACTTTCATCTATCGCTCATGGCGCACATTGCTATATCCAATATCAAGGACTTCCACATTCCTCACATATACTTATTTACATCATGGTAATAGACGAATATAATATAATACATCAATCATAATAATCAATCAACGTTCTACGTACCAGTCATCACTGGAAAGACTCTCTCACTAGTCTTCTCGACTGCTCCCCTTATGTCCGCCCGATGGGCTCTTATTCACAGGTCCGCTCCGTAGGACCTTCTAACTTGCAGTGATAGTAATACAGCGCTTTCGCCTCATTCAGACCCCCCCACTACTCACGACAGCACGCTTATCTTACCTGCCTACCGTGAGCCCTTCTTACTCTACACCCGCTCTGTAGCAATCCCCTTAATTGCACTTACTCCACTCGTGACAATGATGATGATTCTGATATTGATATTTCTCTATATTTCAAGTGTAAATAAGATTTGGTGTTCTTATCATTATTACCGTATATTGCTGGTTAGCATTCTGTAACATTTCAAGTGGATTTGGACAGGTGGAGTTCATCATGTGAAAAAATTTAGTGTGTATTTAGTTTTATGTGACGAATTTAATTTCTGCTGGACGATGGAATGGCACCATCTGTCAGTTGGGTTATTAAAATGTTGTTGCTGTTTTTCTATGTGTGTTCTTTTCCGGCCTTTTCTCTCTGCATCACTGTAACATTGGAGGTAGATCAGGGATGGAACCATGCAACAAAAAAATTTCCTGAACTTTTTCCGGCAAGCGCTTGTCGCGTGCAATTGTAAAAGATAACACTACAAATTAACAATACATAAAGGCATGTCAACAATGTCATCAGGAATCTGTCCTAAGCTATAGGCCTAGCCTAATATGATAAGTATGAATTGAAAGACATGAGGTGCCATCTTGATCCCAAGACATTTCTCACTTGTCTCTTCAGACCACACCAAACTACCTTATAACTTCTGAATGTTCTGACATATCAAGCACATTTCTGATTTTCAAAAATTTATATAGAGATATAATAGATTTTGTCCAATTGTAATACTAGTGGCCCCTGTTAATTAGATAAATGCCGTAAAAAATTGTACATTTAGTTATGAGCTTGTCAGAATAAGAACAGTTTGGAGGCCACAGGTCTAAATGGCATTTTGTGTAAAAACAGACCAACTGCGCAAAACAATAGGCATCCATCTGAAAGTGGCTATTGGCATAACTACCCATGCAATCAATATCACCCCAGGCTTAAACTTTTGACCAGGCCTAATAAGGATCAATTTCCATGTGACTACAAAAGCCAGGATAAAATATTCTGAATTTCGCTTGAAAGTCTACAATGCACCGCTGAACACCACCCTTCATGCCGTGCCCCACCGCTATGCTGTTGCTATATCGTTAGCGTATAAGATAAGTAATTTATGTCTTTACTGTCAGTTTCAAGTCAAGTAAGACTCCATCGAAAAAATAGCAATCCCCAGCTTTGATTATCAATTCGTCATGTATTTGCCATGTTGTTGTATGTGGATTTTTGCCTTTTCGAGAAAATGGCGAATGAAGCTTGGTCGCTGAAAGGACTAAAATGCATACAACACTGCGTCACAAACACATACCTCGAAAAATTTTTAACCGATTGGAATGACACTTGTACATAATGAAATTCGGACCGAAAGAATCAGTTTCCATGGCAAAACCTCAAAATCGACAAAATGTTGCAAACAACAATATAGTAAATACCCCTCACCATAAGAATTAAGATAAATAATTGATGTCTTTACTGTCATACTCCGTCGTATCGTAACATATCAAGCACATTTCTGATTTTCAAAAATTAAAATATAATTCAGATGACTTTACATTTATGAGTCTTGCAAATTATTTTATACCTTGCCACATGTCAGTGGCGCCAAACAAAAAATACAATGCATGTTTAACTCATAGACAACTAATTATAAAAATTTTAAAAAAAAAAACACAACCAACAATAATACCAACGGACACAGGTAGAGTTAGTGTTAAAGTTTAATCATATCAGTTTGAATGGATTTTCAATCCTTTTGTATATCAATGCTTTTTAATGCATGTTTATTTCCTCTTAAATGTATCTCAATTTACAAGAGTCAAGAATGTATGCTTCAATATGATACCTGATGACGGTGATATTGAACAATTTAAACTAAGGTTGAAATAGACTGTGGTCTTGACTTGTTTACAGAAAAGAATAGGGGGTATAGTCTGGCCTAGCCCAAAACATACCCCGGGGTATAAACTGGCCTAGCCCAGAATACACCCCGAGGTATATTCTGGGCTAGGCCAGTTTAACCCCGGGTATAGTCTGGCGGGGGTATAATCTGGCCTGCTGCACCGGTAGCTGGTTCTTTTTATTGGATATATTAATTTTAGAAAAATTCTTCTGCATTTACCTGTTTTGGATATGTTGGTTGTACAGACAACATTTTCGGTGGAATCTTTTTCTCCCCTTGAAACTTTTCCCGTCTGAGCGTCGGCCACACATGCTGTGTCATGCTCATAGACTTGACTGCAAAGTGCCCTATTCACGAAGTAGTTGTATTGTGTATCTGCAACATACCATACATCAAAATAAACATTCAAGAATACTTGAAATTATTGGAACAGGGTATTATTATAGCTGATCTAAACTGAAAATGTATTTTCACAAGGTAATACAAATAATAATATCAAAAATAGAAATAATAATATTGTTATTGACAACAACAAACAACAATAATAATGACAATAAGCGATTAAAGTAAAATACGCACAATCTTCAAAAATTGTACACACTCTTTCTCCTTACTGATAATCATTTGGAGGGCGACTTTAGTTAAGTCTATCGCAAACAATATTGATATTTTCCGTAACCATAGACATCAGAAATGGTAAATACCTATAATGTTTGCTGACACAGACCCTACATCAGTGGCACAATTTTTCAAGGAAAGGCTGTACAATTATTGTGTTCGCCAAAATAAACCCCGCTAAACACAGTGTTGCCCATATTTCGCTGCTGCACAGAAAGCAACGAGTTTTGTTCAGAAAAAGTTAAAGACAGTGGAGTTAAGTTAATATGGTTCAAGAATGCACTTACTCATGCTGTGGGAGCTTATGGATACCCATTGATAATATAATCACAGAAAATATGGGAAAAGGCATTAGTGAATTGAAAAACGTAAGTTTGACAATTTAAAAACCAATGGAATTTAAAAGGAAGAAAGGTGAGGGAGAGAGAGAGAGAGAGAAAGAGAGAGATAGACAGAGAGAGAAGGGGCGGGGGGCGGGGAGGGGAGGGAAGAGACAAAAGACACCATAGTACAGTACAACGTGCCTTAAAGACTTTACCATTTCCTAAACCGTTATTGAACTCTTTTAGTGTGTCATTGTCACCAAT
The DNA here is from genome assembly GCA_963931925.1 of Onchidella celtica. Taxonomy (NCBI): domain Eukaryota; kingdom Metazoa; phylum Mollusca; class Gastropoda; order Systellommatophora; family Onchidiidae; genus Onchidella; species Onchidella celtica. The sequence continues at coordinate 21,228,456 of OZ007581.1, read as the reverse complement.
CAGCTGGCCGTTACAGCCGTTACAAAAAGAAATGGTTTTACTGTATGACGCTGCGTCGTCCTTTATGACATAGAATCTGCTGTTTATTTCCCGTAGTGGACAAGCTGGTGGCTGGCATGACCCTGGGGATGGTATCAAAATACAAAAGCAAATAAACTTAAAATACACAGCACTAGCAACTCCATACTCATAATACAATTATATTTTCCGCCCCTCTTACAGCGCAGGCTTCCACGACTGGTGAAATTAAATACTGTACTGCTTTACATGTGTTAGCAGTCGATAATGGTCGGTGCAACAAATAAATCTGCATACAAGAGGGGTCGTAAACGTATTATGCGTTTATTACAAAGCACAATAAAACTACACCAAGAGGGAAATAAGATTTTTAAAAAGGGAACCGAAAATTAAGAAAACCAAGAAAACCAACACAGCGGCTCAGGCTGTAGAGACAAAAAGAATAAAGCATCATAAGCTTATGACGTCATAATATTATATACAGCATGAACACATGGTATACAGAAACTAATGAACATCCAAGGCCTAATAAAAATAAAAATGACAAATTAAAATAGCAAGGGAACGTAAGCGAGCATTAATTTTCCCAGCATCTTAACAATTACCAGGGCGCCCCTTACGGTCCGATGACAATTTCCAAACAAGTGCTGTCCCGACACAATATGCACAGGGAACTGCCCCAAGAAGCATATTACTGATTAGATTATTAACCGAAACACAGGGACTGTAAAGAAGCATGGCACTAAAATAAAGCTAGGCCTAGCTAAGAATACTAAACTGAAACGCATTATTAATGGCAAATATACGCGAACACACAATAGGCCTTTACAGGAATTACACGATATTTCCACTCTGTGATCAGTGCACAAGGTCACAAAATAATTTAGTACAGCATCTACACATGAGACATTAAAACAATATCTCAACTTAAACTACAACAATGAAAGGTACAAAAAAATTACTAAGTACTACATATAAAATCCTTATGCCAACTTACCCAATATATGAAATGGAACTTTAACTAATAACTTTCAATATTGTCTGTGCCCCTCGCCGTCGATGTGAAAATGACTGAGTGGTTTGAGATCTTTTTGTTTCTCGGGGGCCTTAGCATAATGCTGTTGGCCCCCGAATGACTAAGTGGTCAGACCATAGAAGTAGGAAGTACAGGAAGTACATAGAAGAGTAAGAACGGGGATCCGGTATTCGTCAATGCGGGGGCCGCCATCTTGGTGCCAGTGTAGGGCAAGTGGGTGATCCCACTGCGCCGTGAACCGAGCGAGCAGTCACCTACACTAGCAATAGTAGCAGTAGCACAAGGGGAGGGGGAAATGGAAAGGCATGGCAATGAAACCGACTGAACGATAAAATTCATAGGGATCTGAGTTCTTACTATCCTCATGGAATAATTTCTAAACAATGATAACCTGATCCTTCGTTCTAGATCTAGATCGATTGGAAAGCTACCCCCGCCCTAACCGCTTTCTCTCTCTTTCTCAATCTCTCTTGTCTGCACCCAAAAGTAGAATAATTGATAGACTTCGGAGATGAAATAATTCTAAAATATACCCAGATACTAATAATTTACCCAGGATTTAGAATACCCGTTCATTACCTGTATATATGTGCTATAACAACAATGGACGCATGATTTCAGTTTAGGAAAAGGTGGGGTACTGAAGTGGATTACAACCACTTTCATAGCCCACACTATCGATGATAAGAGTGATTATTACGGTGTCTTCGATGGTATTTAAGATCATGACATTAAAAAACAAACAATTACAAGTAATCACCACAAAAGCTGAAATTGTTCATTCTTTTAAAAACGATAATTTTGTCTGCTGTAGTAAAAGCACGGACTAAGTTGTAGTGTAAGTACTTGGACTTACTTGAGTCTTTAGACTAATCAGCCCACCAAATAGGGTGCCATTAACGCAATTTTAAAAAAAAGGAATGTTGAGGATTATTATCTCAACCAGATAGGAAATTTCACACCAAGAAACAGACCAATAGATCAAGTACAACTGAAGATTTACCAAATTAACCCTGTTGACAGAATTGACACACACACACACAAATTAAACAACTTTATCAAGTATCTCTTCACCAAGACAAGACAGCTTTAATGCAAATTCATTATTCACTGATACTATTTTCAACTCTGCGCCTCTTCCCTCATAATCACTCTTGTGCCCCCTGTCAGCATTATAAGAAATTTTGGAAATCAGTCACAGAAAATTAATACTCTCTTTTAAGTCTGCCATTAAATCCCATTTCCAGTCATACAGAGTTCACCCTTAAGTTTTCTTCCAGAAATTGAAATAGCATGTTTTTCCTTTTTTAAAGATGATAATGAGAAAGAAATTTCAAATGTTTGTTACTGTTATTGATGTCATCATTTTTTAGTTTCTGTTAATATTTACATGGCACATGATTGTTTGTTGTAAAAATAAAAATGTTTCATAACATCTTGATTATAGGCTATTTGAATGTAAGGGGAGGTTTGATTGTCTATAAACAACCAATCACTTGAAATACATTTAAAAAAAACACTTTTGATACCTGAAATAATTACTTATTTTATCATGAGGAACTTATAGCTGTTTTCTACTACAAGGTACAAGCTGCTGTACAATTCATAAGATTTCAGCTTCCAACAATGGTGGAGTTGGACCACTCTTTTATTCAGGGTACCAATGTTCATAAAAAGCTTAGGTACATTGTCCATCATGTTGAGCGTTAAATCTTTCCCATAGAGTTCTTTGCATCCCGACCACACAGTCAAGAATATCCTGAGTCCAAATTTATTCATATTATATAATTATGCCTACCCGTTATCCTTTCAGAAAAGAACCAGGAAATTTGTAGAGAACTGGATAGATGTAATATTACATGTATTACAGTAAACAAGTAACAATGATCAATGATGCATAGCAATGACCAAGGTGGAGGTGTGAGCTGACAAGTGCAGTCTGCTAGAGGAAAGAAGAATGCCACCACTTCTGGAGCTACATCATCTGATTTAGATCTAGCACAGTAGCAATTAAAATCAAACTACACTGATGCAAGTGGTGAAAGGACGTATGAAACTACATGTATTCAATGGGAGTGGATACAAAGACTTATTACAGAAAACAATTAACAATGATCAATGATGCATGAGCAAACATGGGAGTGTGACCTGACATGCGGTCTGCTAGGGTAAAGAACGCTAGACACGCCTCTTCTAGATTAAGATCTTACTATCAAACTCATAACTACGCTGGTGCAAGTAATGAAAAGAGACACGAAACCATCATAATATGAGACTGGGTGTATACGATATAGGCCCTAACTTAGTAAGGCAACAGAAACAAACGACCTGGCAGTGACTTCTGCTAGGGTAAAGAACGCTAATTAACCACTTCCAAAACGCAAAATCAAACTTAAAACTGTCACTAAAGATTGTAAGAGCTGGTGAAATAATTCTAGCGCCGGTAGAGATGCAGCAGTGAAAATAAACATAAACAAAATTAGCAGTGACTCGACGAGCGTACTTCGCTTGTTTACATTTGGCGCTTCCCGTTACTACGTTATGCCCTACATCGACAGAAAATGGCGGCGCCCGCGGAGTATTGAAGTTTTCTCTGCTGAAGAGCTTAGCGTTACTCTTCTATGTACTTCTTACTTATGTACTTCTTACTTCTATGGGTCAGACTGGACAAGCTTAAATTCGCGCCAGTGGTCACCTGACCCGCGGAGGGAGTGCACCGCCCAAACAAAGAAGGTACCACTGCCAGCGTGGGCACAGTCCACGTGCAGCGTCTCTGTTTGGGACTAACAAAGGGGTAGTACATGATTGTACTAAGCCCAGGTGTAGACTAACCTAACAAAGAAAGAATGCAATTTACATACCAATATAGGTGAGCAGAAGCTCAGGGGGAGGCAGAGCACTAGGATAACAGTTCAGATCGTCTCTTTTTTGAGAGACGGAGTGGCCGAACGGTTAAGCGATCTGTTTTCTTCTTGGCAAGGCCTCCCCGCTTTGCTTCCCTGAGCACTAACTTGGCATTACAACCTTCGTCCGCCTAATACTTATTTTCTCTTGAATTTACATACCACCACGTTGCCAATATAATTAGGTCAGCGCATGAGAGAAGTAAAATGGGGTGGACAATACGACATGAAACATAGCACTACGTTTACACATGGATCAGTTTAAGGAACCTTGGCAATATGTAAGGCTAAAAGATAACTCTCACACATAACTTTTGACTACATGTATTAATATTATGTTCCCCCACTGACCGTTTGATAAAAAAAAAATATATATCTAACTGCGGACGTCCTCCACACAGAGACGGAATGACACAGGGACCTGACAGCAATACAGTTACCGGCAGTCAAAAGTGAACAGAAGTAGTCCAGGACGGAGAGTATGCGGAATGTGTCTTGGACATTATGGATGAAATCGGAGAGTTTTTATTTTCATGCCCAGCATGGTGGTACAAATTGTATTTGTTTGTTGAAGTACTACACGTCTACTATTTGGATAACGGACACGACTGACCTACCTTATTAATTATTGTTAACATTAATTTTCATTGAATCCATTTACTGGATTCTCTCTCTCATCAAGGCCGGAGTTACAATCTTGTCATTAAATTTGAACATATTGATCATCATGGAAAGTGATACAGTGAACAAGCCCGTTTACTAGTATATTTTATGAGAACACCTTTTCCTTCTCAACTTGTCGCCTTTTTCTCTGAAATGACAGAATAAAATTTTTAAACCATACGAATTGTAGCTGACTTAGAATGGAACGGCTTTTTTTCATGCTACTTTCTGGTTTTAAAAAAGGCAAAAAAAAGACAACAACATCTGGTTAAGTGAGTACTCTAACCTCTCCAAGAAGATAGAGGATTTTCCTGGCGGGTTCAGCAATCTGGGGCTGGACACTGACAGCACACATGTATGTAAAATTAATCAACATTAGGTAATACCCAATGCTGTATTTACATGAAACCTGAACCTAACTCGCCATGTAGGTGTTCTTGTTTCACGTTCCTGTCAGGGGTCATGTTGGTCATTCAACAGAAATGATTTCGCGGGGAAAACAAGCAGAGACACAACTTTTTATAATTTGAATTGAATAATTATACTGGTTGAATTATCTAGACAATATCAACTAAAAATTAGATATCGGTACACTAAATGGAATTCTTGTACCGATACAAACGTTTGGGAAAATCTTACTTAATATATACTACTGCTGACTTTTACACATCGTTTTTTTTTTTTTTTTCATTTAATGTGTTAAGACCATGTTAATGGCAGTCGCCACCTCGCTGCAGCCAATAACAAATTTAGAAATACAATTATTTTCTCCGATATAAAATTTGGAGAAGAAAGATCAACGACATTGGCACTGCATTAAATGAAATTCTTCATTGTAAGTGCTTAAAAGAAGCATCTTGACAGCTCCCACTGGCGAAAAACTGAAGCCTTTTCTACTCACTGTTAGAAAGCCACAAATCTGTAACATAAAATCTCAGCATAGATAGCTTGGTTTTGATTATCCTTGTGACAAAGACTGACATTACTTATAATTTACAACAGCCCTTAACAAAAAGTCCCTTTGAGGGCTAACTCAGACCTTCTTGGGGGTTGTACCCACAAACAACAAGAAGAAAAAAAAACAGAAACAAAGAGGATAAAAACGCAAGGACAACTACAAGGAACAAGAAACGAGGTGCAAATGCCGAGGGCAAAGAGCCTTTCCAAATATAAAGATCTCCAACCACCTGTAGTCTATTATAATTCTGAATTAGAACTTTGTGACTTGTTTAAGTAAGAATAACAACAACAACAACAAAAAAGTACTATCTTCATGTTTAACCTGAATGATATACTCGGGTGCTGTTCATGACCAGTATTGTGAAGAATGTCAAGATTTCTGTTCCCAAGATATCATAATATGAGGCTGTCTTACATTATCGTAGCTTTACTTCCAGCTTAATAACTTATAGGAAAACAGCAAGAATACTTCGGATCATATACTGAATATCACATCTTGTTGAAAGTTTGCCACTGCAGAAAAAAGTAAGCAATCGTTTTACGTCATTAACGCGAAAATCACATTTGTTTTGCTGCAGCTACTGCATTATCAATTTCAGTCTCTGTTCAGGACTTTGCCCATGCTGACGTGGTGAAAAATGGGTTTTCCCGGTGACTCATAACACTGGTTTCTGTCTCCTCTGGCAAAGTGCAAAGCCTATAATAATGCCAAAACAGAAGACAATTTATTATGTAGAACAGGTGTGAATCACGAATCCCTAACATTGTTCAGCTTTATGTCTATACCTTCGATAGAATGGACAAATAATTGTTACTGGATGGATACAGGATGCTTGAACACCTTAATATTGAATTGTTTTAATAGGTGCCACTGAAATTCAGTTTCTGCTCCTCTAAATGGGTCTTGCCTCATGTCGTTTTGTTATATTATAGGATTCAAACCGATTAAAAAACAACAATGGCATGACTCATCCTTAGCTTTCTTCGCCTGTCTGATCAAAGAACGTAGAGGGTGTCACTCCCACTTCCTCCACACTAGAGACTGAAGATTTTCCTGCCCTACAACATGCAGTTATGGCAATGCAATAGCTCTATCATGAAAGCGTACAAGTGCCGAGGACCTGACCTAGCAGGAGAGTAAAAAAAAAAACCTGTTTTTTGACAGAATTTTTTATCTTAAATACTCATTTAGTTGTATAAATAAACATGTGAAATATTGTACTGCTCTGTATGGAAGGAAAAAGAGTTGGAAAAATTCATGTACTCACCAATAGAATTCTATCATTTGATTTTTAAAATGAATACATTAAATTTTCAAAAAATATGTAAGAGGGAACAAAAAGATGTAATTAGAATTCAGATAGTTTACTTCTAAGTTTTACTGCACATTATACACATAAACAGATAGTTCAAAAGTATAAAAGTATAGTTCAAGCAGTCCACTATATTAAGGGCATTCGTTGATATATTTTTTGATAATTTATATTTTAAATATATTGTCTAATGTCTAAAGGGGCCCACTTCTTCTGGGGCCCACTTGCCACTGGGCAAGCTGACAACCTGACCAGTCCGCCATGCACGTATTATAATTATACAACTGCCCCTACCCAAGCACTCCCTTTTCAAAATACTTCCACAAACACATGGGGAAAAAATCTGTGAAAAGCTCATTCTCAGTAGACTATTAACAGTGCATCTTTTGGTTTTTGTTGGTTTTTTTTGGTCAATCATAAGAGGGATCAAAATCAGTTTTCTCGAAAACTGTCTCTTAAATTTCTTTGAAAATTTTCACATGCTCATTCTTTGCACTAAAACTTTTGGAACTGATTTTTTATCTGTTAGCCAGCTTTTTAGTTTTCTTCTTTGCGCTTTGTAATACATAATAATTAGACCAATTTATTTGAAGGAAAAAACAAACTTTTCCAGGGAACGACTGCCGTCAGAGAGTGCGTCTATTTGAACGAGAACACGTTCGGTGAATACTCAGCGAACAACAGTCGACGGCACGAAAGTAGTTTAAACTGAACACTTTTTAGACAGCTTTAAATGAACCAGGAGAGACAACACTAGCCTCCCCGTGGCCTAAAAAATTGATGCCATCATAGGCATTCACCCAGGATCATTAAAATACAACAACAACAAAAATGCAAGCCTAATGTGTACACGGTTCTAATTCTTTGTTCCATTTTGTTTTAGAACAGAATCAAAATCAGCCTCGCTGTTTCAACGATTGTAACTGAGAATAACATACAGCAAAGAACGGTTTCTGTTTCCACGTTTCTGTCTAGACTAGGCATTTAATTAAGTGAGTACTTCCACGATTCTAATTTGAATGAAAAGTGAAATTTTCCGTTCCAATTTTTTTTGTTTTTTGTTTTTTTTGTTTTAATCTCGGGGTCGCTTTAGATCGGTTATGTTTATTTTAACTTACGTTCTAATTCACTGATGGGGAGGGGGGGGGGGTTAAGACAAGCAAACTCTATCTTTAGGCTGTCTTGACACCCAGTCTCTCGCCCTCACACTTCTTTTGGTTTTTCTTTTCCTCTTCTGTCTTTCTTCATCTTGAAGCAGGATAGCCAAAATTTCTTCACCGCTCAAACTCCAGCCAAATTCACCGCCAGATATCATTTTGTTGCAGATCACGTGGAATATTTAGAAATGTAATTTTAACTCCGTTGAAAAGATTCGGCAGCATTAGAAGTGAAATTGGAAAAGCGCATTCATAATCCTAACTCCCAAAGGCGCCAAAAATGTTAGAATGTATAATTAGAACCATTTTACGCACCGTTGAAACACAGAAGAAATTCGGAAATGGAATTTTAGAATAATTTTATCATCTACTTTGAACAGGTGAGGAAATTTAGAAAAGTTATAAGAGCCATGTCCACATTTCGGAAGTTAAACACTTTTCTTCCCCAAAACCTGGCTTGAGATGAACTCGGTCAGACCTGAAAATTTCATTTAAATGCACGGCCTTCGTCAAAGGAGGAGCAAAAATGCTGGTATTCATGCAATTTATTTGTTACCAATTTTAATACGAGGTTATAAATGAACCCGCTTTGCATATAATTGAAATTCAAAAGAGAAAATAATTTTGGAAGGCTATGCCAAATTTGGATACATAGACTGACCAAAAGGCGGAGTTATCTTGAAAAAACCAGTTCGTTTATTTTCATGGAGACTATAATATACTACATCTAGAATGATATGATAGCGTCATCAGAATAGTTGATACCACTAGAAATATTTCAAAGATTCTGAAACACATAAGTAAATTAGGTTATAAGTGGGCAGCTTGTTTCTGTTTTTATGCCATGTGACGTGCACCAGGTGACAGTGGCTGGCATTCTTGCAGATTGCACGATTACAAGCCATTTAGCATTTCTGCTTGAGGATTAACAATAAGAATCGACAACTGTTAAGTTTTGTACCAAGAGCTGGGCAGTATTATTATTATAATCAGGCTACCGAAAAGAGCCCTAAAAAATTAATAGAATCGCATAAAGCCGAATTCTAAAGCAATTAATAGCACGTTATGCAGGTATCGCTTGTTAATCCCAGGGGCTTTTTTTCTGTTTAGTTTTGATAAAGTACAATATCTGCATGCCTTCATTATTCAAAGTTATTCCGTGCTTCTTCACTGCGCTTCAAGATCACAGCCCTGTAAAGAATTCTGTATAAAATATTGTCAAATTATAACAGTTCAGTTTGAACCTAAAATTTCTTAAATATTATCATCAAACAGTTACTATTAACATCTTGAGGAAGGCGGATTTATCAGTGGGTCGTCAATAAATACGAACACAGCAAGATTTCCCCAATTCAAATGAAGCTAACATCCTGGTGTATAATTAACCGATCGAGCTAACAGAACCGGTAAAAAAAAACCAATCTAACTGTAACTGGAATTGAGAGAGAGACTGCTGTTATTTTTGCTCAGAGGTCTTTTTGTTGACCTCTCAGCTTTACTTTCTAATCGACTTACTTTCCTTCACCAGCCAGAGATAGGTTGCGATCAGCGATGTTTGCCACCAAACCGTCTCTTCAGTCTCAAACCTTTACAAGCGAGTCTTTATCTTCACCTTCTTTCTCGTGACAAGACAATGAAAAGGTCTTGGAAAACTAGCTTGTCCTGTCCGCAGCTGTAGTTGCTTTAGGTAAGAGAGAACTGCACTGTTGTGTTCGTGGCCACTTGCTTTAAGGATACACTAAATAATTTGAGATTGAGTTTGGATTTTACGGCCTGTCGGCACGATGATGGCCATTTTGCGCCTTTCGTGGTCTATGTGGGTTCACTTTTTTTTTTAATTCATGTTTTATATTCAGAGCTGTTAGGTTTAACGTAGAATTAAATACAATCATATAATTTTAACACATTGGTAAAATTCTAAAAAAAAAGTTGTCTTGTATAGATCTGGAAAAAGTTTTGTAAATGAGTATAAAAGTTGCAGATCTTAGCCTCGCGCGTTGCGGTTAACAATTAATACACGCATACACCTCAGTTTTTCACCAGGTTACTGCTATGTTCGTATCCGCACCCCCCACCCCCCAACACACACACAGCGTTGTTACAGAAGTCTCAAATCTTGCAAATTTTAAATCTGGACTAGACATACAACCTACGGAACTTGAAAATGTCATGACTTCGACAAATGTGCTAATTTGAGAGCGTCTTACACAACTTTCGCCAAGTATTCCGAGTCCACTCGTCTTGTTTCATAATGTGATATTCTAAATTTTTCCTGTCCGTGCCTTTATTAAAAATTATTTTTTTTTAAAAAAAGTCTCCTTGTTGACAACTTTCGGTACCGAATGCAACTGGCCATGATGCCTCGAAAATGGCACAGTAACAGTCTCAGCAAAAAATTTAATTACCGTGTGTGTCTGTGTGTTTTTGTTTGTTATTATGAAATACATAATATATACACTTATCATTATGTGTGACGTGCTGAGCCTACACTAAGCTGTATATGGACATATTGATTGTATAACGTTCAGAATTCTGCTTCATCACGGTGCTTCTTAATAAAATAGAAAGCATCTTTATTTCAGTCGAAATGGGATTAGTATACGGTATTTTTACTTTTAAGCCTTTGTTCGCCAAATGGCGCTGCAAAATAAGTAAGTAAATAGATAAATAAATCAATAAATAAATAAAGCCTTTCAAACAGGTAACTAAAATGAAATTTCGGATCGCTTTAAAAATTAAATAAATTTGTCGGTCTTACTTAAATTTCAGCATGAAAAAATAATTTAACATTACGAATAGAAATTTTACATTACTATCTACATTTTCCTACATTTGCTTTGTTACACGGAAATATTATTTCTTTGTTGCTTCCCCATCTCCCCGCCCCGGAACATATTTTTCTTCTTTTTCATCCTCAAAACAATAACAAACTAAAAAAAAACAACACTACAGTCTGCTGTCGGAAAGTTGGAGGGTTCATTTTAGAATCGTATCTGTCTACAACATTGTTGAGATAACAATGGTAGAATTTTATTTTCGTCACTTTAGCACATCTACTGACTGTGCACGACAGCCTTCGACAGACGATAATTGTTTCCAGACTCTATGGTAAAGCCAAAAGTACTTTGCTTTAAAATTTTACCGAATTCTAAAATGCCTGAACAGTGCATCATAATTGTAAAAGATTTCAGTATTTAAATTTTAAAATGATCTAGGAAATTTACCAAAGTTTGACTCCCTTTCTCAAAATAAAAAGCAAGTTAAAACGAATTATCGGGAAAACTGTTGTGTAGAACACTACTCGTGACGGTGTCTGTTGCTTCATTTTCATAGTGATTGTATAGGTTTTGCGGCAATAATTTCCTCTTGTATATGTTATAGGTGAAAGAAAGTAGCAGCAGTAATGGCGGAGACCGTCACGCATGGTGTGGTTTGTTGGAAACACTCGGAATTCGCCGCTGTGGTCGACTTTAGAGACTTCTTTACAAAATAATAACTGGTCCATGATATGTCTTGAAAGTTACCCGAAAGAAGTAAGATGCTGGTCCTATCATGGCATCACACAAGCGTTTTCACATAACTACAGATGTCAACTATTTTTTGCCGGACATTCCATGAAGTCCTTGAAAGAATTTATTTTCGTCCATTGATTAGGGGGGGGGGGGGATAAACTATTTAGTACGTTTATTTATTTACAGAACAAAATAAACATGTTTTTAAATTTAAGATAAGGAATTTCACACCTTTCAAGTAAAACAGATTTTTTTTCTTCTCTTCTGTAATATCAGATCCTTCATACTCGTACAGTTTCATGATAGGGCCAGCAAAAAATAATTATGAAATCTGGCTGCTCGTTATGCATCTCGAAGAGAATTGCCTAATTGTACATTTCGAACTCTGTGAACTTTATTAAGATTTTTTTTTTTAGTCACCAATACGCTAAATTTGGATTTTCCAACACGGCACAAGCTAATTTCAATTCCGGGTCTCAAATTTTTCCAGTTTAAACTTCAGATTACCTCCAAATTTTTGTTTAGAGCTTCAGTTCTGTTCCTTATTGCCTCGCCGTCATTTCGGCCATCTGAGATGTTGACATATGATTGTCGGCATGTGTGAGAGCGGAAATGGTAGACAGGGAGGACGGACATTAAGAAGTGAATGGAGCAAAATGGTGGGGAAAAAAACAAAAAGCAAAACAAAAATACCGAGAAATGGAACAAATAATATAATGCGAAATTGACATTCCTTGAGAAAAACTTGGGGGAGCTGCAAGGCCTAGCGCAAAGACAAAATTGTAGCAAGTGAGAACAAGAAAGTTGTATTTTCCAAAGACCCCATGTTATTTATAAAAATAACTTACCAGTCAAACCCAAACCTTCATCCTCTGTGGAAGGGCCGGCAACGGTTAAGTAACCGGTATTCAGTTACAGATTGAGCAATTTTTTTAATACTGTCCTGTTCTTGGAACGGTAGAAGGCTTCTGCCTCAAACATACAGATATCACATCACTACAGGCATCACTTCAGACCGAAAGCATTCCGCACAAACAGATAGGACATCATAGATGCTGAGAGGCGTTGAGTCATCCACGAAATTGACCGAGTTGTAGATTAATAGTGTGCAATTGTGCGCACCGAGAATTTTGCTGAAGTGTTGACGGAGTAGATTCATGCGTATGTGACTATGCCTTTGCCAAAAGAGGATCGGAGTGGAAATACGCGACAAAAAAGCACTCCATCATGTCAAGTCTCCAAATCCTGAAAAAGAATCTCCCTCAGGTGGAAAGGAAGGCGCCGACAAAATTCAAGCTACATGAGCGGCGGTAGGTGTTGTTAAAAATCGGGCGAGACTTTCCTTTCAAATGCTGGTAAATGTCCCGTTCTTCGATCAAATGGCACCATCTCAGATCGAAAGGAATCGGCTCAAAATGATAGGTTATCATACATGCCGAGATGGGTGAGGTTATCCATTAATTTCAGCGAGTTGCGCATTTGTTCGCACCGAGTATTCTGCAGGAAGTAATGACATGCGTTCGTGAAAACGGGACATAGGGCAAAATCAGCAACACAAAGCAAACTAAAAAAAATACTACCTCACCTTTTCAAGTCTCCAATATCAAAAAGGACAGAATGGCGGGCACCCTCAAAATTTCACGCAAACCCGAGCTGTATGAACGACAGTAGAACTTGTTAAAAATCGAGCGAGGTGTTGTTTTTTTTTTTTTAGAATGGGTGTGTCTGTAGATATTTATTGCTTTGCGACATACAATTTTTTATTTCTCTTTGGCCCTACATTTAAAGATTCCGTGGGAGCGCAAAATATCCATTGGTCCTGCTTGTAGTGTGAGCTTTATTTAAAAAAGACAGTCAAACAGACATAAAGAAAAGAAAGAAAAATGGGGGAGGGCAGCCTGGACATGGAACTTCTTTAATACAGCTTCAGCTTCCTAATTAGAACCCACGAGCTACATCCATGGCAAAAAGAACCTTGAGAAACGAAAGTGAACACCGTTATGCATTGATCTTCCCATGCGAACAATAAAGTGCCGGTTTCGTGAAGGCACTGGCTTTCTAGGAAAAAGCTACACCCAATCCAGGCTGTACAGATAAAGATTTAATTTAACTGAGTTTTGTCTGTTTTGAAATAATAATAATAATAATAATAATAATCTTACTATAATTGAGCTAGAGGGTGTAAGCAGCTAAAACTTCGCGACTACGCCATCAAAAATTATGAAATTTTGTGTACCGGTACTGTCTTACGTTTTGATGATGAGTTACGTGGACACATTAATTTTGAACAAAAATTAATCTTTACTATTATTTATATTAAAAGTTTTTGAGCCGCAAAAACAGACGCGCATTTTCGTCGAGTGGAATCAAAAAGCATGATCGGACATCCGTCCTTGACCTCTCTTTTACACATTGGTGGTCGAAAATCAGCGTCATCACATTCTGTGTAGTTCTGCGTTAAGTTCTAATAACCATTGCATCGAATCCAAATACTGCGTTCAATATAGCCCAGATCTAGATATAATACGGTTGGGCTTCCTACAAAGAATCTGCAAGATTTATCTTGCCCGGGTTGGCTAGTGCTAGTAATAATAATAATCATAAAAAACTTCATCTTAATGACAGACAGACATATAGACGGACAGCAGAAAGACAGACAGGCGGAAGGACGGAAAGATGGATGGATGGATGGATGGGTTGATGGATGGATGGATTTTGCCGAAAACATGTGTAACGGATGAACTTCTTCTTTTTTTTCTCCAGATAAATAAATCAACCATGATTCTTTTTGAAAAGAGGCAGTAAGCCACTTTCAAAGATGAAGTATAAAATACTAGATGACCTACCGGGCATTGCCCGGAATAAACAATCATGTGCTCCATCGTCCCCTCCCCCCAGCCCCCCCCCCCTTTTCTCTCTCTCTCTTCTATATATATAATTGGGTAAAATTGGACGTTTGTACTCTATAGCTGAAAAAACTACTGAACGTAGAGCCATGAAAAAATTACTGAAAGTAGTTCAAAGACTGAGCAAGGTTTGTATCAATTCATTTTAATGATGCAACAACCTTAAAATTTTAGAAAAATAGAAAACAAAATGGGCCGTTCGAGGTTTTCCGATTCGTCATTTTTACAGCTCAGACAGGGCCGAGTGTAGTAAGATATTTTGGTAACTCGAAACTTTGGTCACCTAAGGCTCAGGAACCGCATCACACTCAGGCTTCAAACGTTGCACAACAGCATATTATCAATGCGAAATTAACGTGGGCTATATTAGAAATTATGAAATGTTCAGGCTTCTACGTTTCATTTTTCATTGTTTCGGCATCATTTAGATCTATGGAGTTCCACAAGGGTCTGTCCTTGGTCCTGTGCTTTTTACACTCTATACGCAGCCCCTTGCAAGTATTTTACAAACTCATGGACTACAATATCACTTTTATTCGGAT
>OZ007581.1:20595946-20608446 GCA_963931925.1 Onchidella celtica | reverse complement strand
ACTTGGCCGCCCAGGGAACTAACTAATCTGCACGGAACGCCCCTGCAAGTACATGTAATAACCGGATGTAACGCATGCCATAGCAACAACCAACATTGTTCCCGTTGGCCTTTGCTAATGTTTCAGTGATGCTATCAAATGACAGAAGTTAAGTGGATTATTGATGAGCTCTGTGTGGTACGAATGGTGCCATCAACGAGGCCACAGTGTGTGGCTTTGAATAACTCCGTGCAAAACAACGCAATTCGTGCATGAATAAAATATGTACACAAAGTATGCACTTTGCACTTTTGATTGCCTTACAAAGAGACTGGGTAAAACTCTTAAAAGGAAAGTCAGTTTCTGTACACAAATTTCCTAATGGTACCAGCTGTAAGTTACCGCTGAGTCATTTCTGGAATATTAAATGTCAGTAGCTTCTCATTAAACCTATTATCCATTTGATCTGTTTATCTGAATTGCAGTCTTCCGACTTACAAAAAGTAAAGAAATTGTTTCGAATAGAGCTGGATGATTCTAGATCCAGCCTCATTGTCACTGAACTTATTGATTGCTTAGCCTAAGAATTGTAATTAAATTCTGAGAGACCCAGTCGAACCAGCGTCGATTCAGTATCACTAAAAAAGTATTTTGGAGTGGGATATTTAGAAAAATAAAAATCACTACCGATAAAAATCCTTTGTGCATATATCTGTGCCTCCTTTTTATTTGAATGTACTTTTTTTTTCTTCTTTCACCATACACGCTCAATCCGATCTTGCGTGTGATAGTCCAGAGAATTAAATCTTGAAAGAAATAAAATAATATTCATTAAACTTTAAGTGATAGCATATCGCATGGACATTAAAGTACACAAATTACGATGCCTATTTCAAGCAACGGAAGTGTATTGCTTTCATGGTCAAACAGTGGGGTGGGGGGGGGGGGGAGCAGCAAGGGTTGAAATAGGGTAAAACAGAAGCAAAAAGAAAGGTTGTGTGTTGCAGTTCTTTGCCTTTGAAATAATACAGAAACGATACTTTTCCTTTGTTCAAAATCAACATGTATAATCCTGTATTATTCTTACGCGAGCTTTGCTACATACAACTTTTTCTTTCTGCCATATGTTGTCTTTGTTTCGAGGCTTTGCTGAGACCCCAAGGATTTTCTGTATTTTGTGTAATATTTCGCCAAGAGCAACACACATTTTAGTGCCTCGTACAGTTTAGTACTGTAGGGATTTAAGAAAAAAAAATAATAACTCGGTCTAATGGGTACTTTTAACATAGCGCAAAGAAGTAAACTCAAAATCGGGACCCAGTCTATAAAAAAACAACAAGACGCTACATTTCGGAGAAGCGTTGTGCCGTGATGTACTGCCATGTACCACGGTCATTTTGTCAGAGTATAAAATACAATAATATGAAAATCCATTCGTCATAATTCTGTAAAGAATTAAAATTGAAAGTAAATTTAACGCCAAGACCGATAATAGATTACTGTTGAATGGATCGACCAAGATCCGCCAAGACAATCTTTTCAACAAAGGAACTCATTATTATATGACAGTCAGCAAAACAAGCGTTAATTTTAAGTATGACGATACAATTTTGAAATAACGATACGAATAGCATCTCAAAAGCTGAGATGATGAAGAAAGTTTAAAACTGAGGAGGAAACCAATATTCCTGGCACTTTTGGTAATTCTACACATAAGGGCAGCTTACATGCAAGGAAGTGTCGCGCGCCATCACCAAAAGCTATAAAAGCTACAAAAGCAACTAGATTATTTCCTCTGCTACCGGCACAGTACGGTCAGAAAACCACCTAACACGACACACACAGACGCCTGAAGTCCACGGACAGCAGCAGTAGGGCCCACTAAAAATAGATGTGGCGTGGGCGGAAATGGGTTGTCCGCCATTTTGAACAGCACCATTGATCGAAGACTGCACAGCTTGGACTCATCTTAAACCCCGTGTATCTCATGGGCTCTGTTTAGTTTCACTGTCATAGATCTTTAATATGAGCTTATTTACGTGTCTGAATCCGGCACTCTGTTTTCATTGTAATACAATAGCAGTCTTTGTTAGCCTTCAGTCCTTAATTGATTTAGTTTGGCTCCTAGTGTTTTCTTGCACGCTGAACCAGATTGGTAAACGCAGAGAATGGTAGAGATGAAGCACTGCAGATCTATGTAAATAGTAAGACTGGTCTATAGTTAGTTTGGGACGCGAAAAGTGAGATTCAGCACCATGATTTTTCATTTTATTTAATTAATTTTAATTGTTGAAAAAGGGGGTGGGGTAGGTGTTCAATCTTTCATTATTAAAAAAAATTATTTTCCTTGCTATCATTAAATCAGAAATGGTGTCAATATGCATTTTGCGCGTAACTGTTATTTATTTATAATGTTATTTTAACATTTTTTGACCTGTGTGTATACATGTATTTAAAAGCAAAATAAAGAGAGAGAAGATTTGTGAATATATGGGTGCATATGTACACATAGAGAGAGAGACACACACAGAGAAAGAGAGACAGAGAGAGAGAGAAAGAGAGGCACAGTGAAGGGTCCTCAAAGTTTCGGATTGCTTTGTTTTCTCCTCTGATGTTACAACTTGGTTTTAAATGGATAAAGTTCACAATGAAAATGTATTTGTGTGTGCACATTTACTCAGTCTGATTTGTTACACTTTGTACCAACAATACAAGCTACACCTTTTTGCCTATGTTGCATTCAAAAGTTTTCATTCCAACGCTTACAAGCCTGGCCAGGGTTAAACTGAACATAAATGGATGAATGAATAAATAAATATGTAAATAAAAAACAGATAATTTGGAAATTTTTAAATGTAAACTAAAACATCATCTATTCTCACAGTGTTTCCAATAGGTGGTAGAAAAAAAGAGACTTCGTCATGAATGACAGAGTCGGGGAGAGGGTGGGGGAAAGAGAGAGAGAGAGAGAGAGAGAGAGAGAGAGAGAGAGAAAGAGAGAGAGACAGAGAAAGAGAGAGACAGAGAAAGAGAGAGAGAGGAAGGGGGAGAAAGTGAGAGAGGAAGAGAGAGTCATGTAAGGCGCATTGAGCATTGTTAATGGAAATGCGCCATACAAATGCAATGTATAATAATAATAATAACAATAATAATAATAACAACAACAATAATAATAACAACAATAATAATGATATAATAATAATAATAACAATAATAATAAACATGTGAGGAGCAAGAAAACTGAGTGTTGTTTAGGAGTGAAAGTATGGAATGTTGTTTGATTGTTTGTTCGTTTATTCATGGAATCAAATTAAAAGAATTTTGATTTATTGGGTGTCATCCATAAAGTACGTATGCTCGATTGTGGCAGTTTTTGCCCATGTATGCTTTTTCATACACCTGGCTCCAACCGACCTTGGTTTTATATAAAATTAAATTTAGCTGTTTTTTTTTTGTTTTGAGTGGATTATTGATTGTTTCATGAGACTTATAGATGTAATCCTACGATTCATTTCTTAGAAAAAAAAATATAGATAAAAGCAAACTATCAGTTTATTACCATAGCCCCCCCCCCCCCCCCCGCCTCATCCGAGGTATTCCTGTATATATATACTTTGCGCGTGGTCCCTTGCCAGGAAAAGGACAACGGCTTTATGGCGATTTTATGCAAGAGTAGAGACCGGACCTTCAATAATTCTCTGCCAACGATATGAATTGATGACGTCATGTCTGGATACGCACGTGTCTCTCCCTGGCCTTGACAGATTCTGTCTCCAAATTGTGAAATATTCGTCTCATCTCCTATGATGGTTGACAGCGTAACGATGTTCAGTGAGATACGCCCGTAGGATAATATGAATACGGATACAATAGAATATGGTTCTCACCCTTTTTCAGGCAATCGCCCAATTTTCTGTAATCCCCCCTCCCCTCTCCCCCTCCCCCCCACCCCACACGCACAAAAAATCCCTCCCCAAACCCAGAAGATAAAATTCATAAGAAGACAAACATTACACTCAAATTATGATGTTAACTTTTTAAAAGCTTTATTGATGACAAAAGGCGTACCGTATTGATGATTCATCATAAAACAGTAAAGTATTCTTTATCAATTGCACTGACCTGAAATAAGCCTTTTTTGTCCATAAAGCCCATCTACGTGTCAAACAAGTCAATGACTGCCCTATATTTGCTCCCGCGCCAAATCGTCCTCCATTCATGTTTACGCCCCCCCCCCCCCCGCTTTCCAATCGTCCCCTTCATCGTTTTCGCCCCCATCCCCGTCACCTTTTTCTCCGTTTTCGCCGCCCCCCCCCCCCACCAGATCAAAAATCGCCCCCTTCAATATAGCCCAGGTTGAGAACCACTGCAACAGAAGAGTTCCGTTGCTAGACGAATTTTTCCTGAAGCCAAGATTGCCCCTCCCCTCCCCCCTCCCCCAACTCCTTTTCTGTCAGCTGCTGACCACTCCACCCCACAACATTATAGGGCATTACGAGTTACACACACACACAATTACATAGTTACACCATACATACACACACAAGCACACACACCTACACACACACACCCGTACACACACACTCTCACGTAAACCCTGTCTGTTTCGGCCTTGCTTAAGATTTTGCTAGAAACGCCGGATCTTTTACTATTTTTGATTTCGGGTATTTGGGTAAGCCTGTGAGAACAAATCTGTCGCTGTTATACTCATGTCAGGGGTGTGTATCTCTCTGTTTGTTTTTCTATTGAATATTGCCATATGGATGAATGAGTAAGTTTATGTGTTGGTGGGGGGGGGGGGGCGAGAGACAGAGAGGGGAGAGAGGGAAATAGAGAGGAGAAAGAAAGAGAGAGAGGCGGAGAAAGGAATTAATACAGACAGACAGACACTGAGAGATAGCCGAAGAGTGAAAAATAAAGAGAAAGATTTTGGGGAGGGCCATTTCGGTAGATACGTAGATGGACAGATAGACAGACACAGAGAGTGAGAGAGAGAGAGAGGGCGGGAGAGGAGAAGATAATCAGGTTTCACCGTGGTGAGATAATCTTGAACAGACGACAGAACCATTGAGAGAGAGAGAGAGAGAGAGAGAAAGGTGGTGGGGGGGAGGTGGGGGGCGTGGTAAAGAGAGAGACAGAGAGGGAGGGAGGAGGCGATAAGCAGATTCCACTGTAGTGAGGTCAGGTTGTGTGGAGGGCAGAATCATTGACATAAATAACCTTTTTTTTATTTTCTCTTGCAAGTTGATTTCTTTTACAGCGTTCGTCGTGATTACGTTCCACCAGTGTGGGACAGGGAGGTTCGATAAATGGATTTTATCTGCAGGTAAATCTTATTAAGCAAGTTCGTTTGTGACCAGTGCAAGAACACCACATTGCCAGACTTGCTGGGAAGTTCGGCTGATGGAAATCCTTTTATTACAAAGATTTTTGGGAGCTGTGTTTGTTTAAGTTAACACTGAGAGCTCACGAACAAACATAATCATAATATTCATAGAAGGCTATCTATGTTTTTAATGTAACTTTCATTGTGCTTACTTAATTATGTTGCTTTTTTTGTTAATACTAATATGAACCCTTGATTTCTACAATATAAAAATGAAATGCTAAATAATGCATCTTTAAACTGTTCCGAACATACTCTGCAGAATTATCATTATTGAAGATTGAGACAGCCCATTTTGGATGGGACATTAATAAACACGTGCTTTATGAAGTTACTGTTTTCTATGCCTCAGTATGTCTTCTTTGGAATAACCAAATCTGGGAATACCGTCCAAAAACATGCTCAGAAACTGCCATTTTCAATGACAGTCATTGCAATATTGTTAGAATGATTGACTTTAGCACAATCATAGAAATATCGAACTTTCTAGTGTACAATGAAAATTTCATAGTGTATAAAAATAATGCAATTTGCTGCCGAGGAAAGCATATTATTTTTGTAACCAGTGATAGACTCAGCTTTTCTGCTAGTAGGATGTATATTCCCAAATCCGTCAGGTTTGCACAAAATAAGGATTCACATAGGAGGCGCCCATTTTTACTTTGTACAAAATTGTATGTCAACGCCTTTGTTTTCCATCAAAATGTTGTATTTTTAACTCCGACGAATGGATTTGTTTCTGATATCTCCCATTGCCATTTTGTGTAAAATGCAGGAAATGATTTAATATCTAAATTGCAATTTCACGTTTTCTCACTTTCATAGGCAAGAACATTTCACAACTGCTTCGCTGATTCTGCGCCGCCGGGCTCACGATATGATGGCATTTTGACGGAATGACCCCAATGAGCCAACCCAAAGACTCCTGTCTATGACGCTTGGCAACGAATGCATGTTTGCGTGCAATCGATTTGTCAGGAAACCTCGACACGTTTCAGCTGACCTTTGTTGACAAACAAATCAAGTAACCAATGTCGTGGAAAAAAAAAAAACTGCATTCGACTGCAAAGCACAACGACGGCCGAGTCTTGCGTATTTCTGTATTGACCTACCTAAATTATGGACCTCCAATTAAGAAAACACCATCAATTCATCATTAACACAGCTGTTTATATATATGGTCTATACATAATTTAATAAATCTCACTCTTTGTCTTCAGATTTAGTTGTCCGTGATAATAAATCACAATCAAAGCGTTGGCAGACATTGTGAGTCTCAGAATTAATCACTCAAAGCAGACGTAGAATGCCGATTACCCAGAATGCTTCCGTGGAAACCAAAGATAAAAACAAACAAGCCAAAGCAAACTGTAACCGCGCATGTTTACACGTGCAGGATATCGATTAGCGCAGATGGGATGGAGGCAGTGCCATACAAGCTTAACAATCTTCATCGGCAATCTATCACTTCCAGCCGCAGAACGTTACATGTTAGAACAATATGCATTTTATATATCTGACACATGGTAACTTAGTACTAGTAACTAAAATGGCAGACTTGAGAAAAGAATTTTGAATTTGTATTTACGAAGAAGATTGTGAGAACAACGGAAATCAGAATGAAACTGGGTTCAGGGAAGTGAAACCAAATTCTATTACATGTACAAGCAACAGTGGTATTTGTTTTATAGGTTGAAATGTATTTTCTCTTTCTTTAAATGAGCCACACCTACACCGACAATAAAATGCGGTTGTATTATAGAAAGAGATTGTATGCGTCAAAAAGGCAACATTAGAGCAGACATAGGGGGTATCATACTTAGCCCAGAACATCACAGCCAGTTGCTGCCAGCAAAATGCACACCCAAGCGGTAATAGCAGAAGCTGGCTGTGTCTGCCCGGGCTTCCCAGATTAACTAAGAAAATATAGGAAATTATGGTGTGCACTTCTTGTCTGCCAGCAGCTGTCTGTGCCATTCCGGGCTCAGTATGATAAAAACAACAACAACAATAACAATAACAAAAACAACGTGGGTTGCGCCCCGCTTTATTCTGCGTCCAGTTTCCATTTTGTAATGACCAAAAGAAACCACCAGTCGTCCAAAATTATGAACCGAATATAGAGCAGATCACATTTCAATAAAGTGATATCAAAAAGTTAAGTTGACCTAGGATTGGCGTATGCATGGACTGAATCTGTAAAACGGAGGAATATACAGGCGGACATTGTATCTGGGTCATAGAGGGAAGATGTGAAAATAATTATGTCTGTCAATGGTCAAGTTAACCTTAATGGAAATAAAGTGCTTGTGGATCTAAGAAATTAGGAATTTTTTTTGTACACGAGAACAGGAAAGGGAAAGAAAGACAGTTGAAGAAGAAAGATAAGGTCAGAGATGTAATAAAAAATAATGATAATAATATATAAATAACATTAAATCACGTTTCGTCCCGCAATACAAGCTCTTAGTGCTTTACGGTCATTGAACAGCTCACATTCAATTCACCAATACAAAGATCATGCTAAAACATGTGACCAGGGTCAGAAACAGCTGTGGCTGCATTCCATGAACTGAAAAGGTGTGTTTTAAGGTGTTTCTTGAAAATTTCAGTGTTTAGTATATCTCTTAAGTTTTGAGGCAGAAAAAGAGAGACAAAAACAGCCCTTACGAAGCAAGCCGAAATGGGAAACAGCCAACTAAAACTTTCTATTAACGCTAACTATCAGGAAAATAGTAAGTGAAAAGAGAAAATGATCATGATTTAAATGATAGAAAAAGCTCCTAGACCTCTTCCATCTTTCAGAATATGGGACGCTGTAATAAACATACAATAGGATATATTATTAGACTCAATACAGAATGAATATTAAACAAAAAAAAAACACCAGCCTATAATCAAGGAACATGGACAGAGTACCATGGAAAATGACAATCAATAACTTCATTGCAACCACCAGACATTGGATAAGAAAACTGATCTCTTGTTTATGATGTGTTCGTGCCAATAGAAAGTTTATAAACATTCCTTGCTGCCTGTTTATCTTGCTGTGGCTGGCTGTCTGGTCAATGTTATTGACACTGGAGGACACTGGGCTGCCCTGTGAAAGGTTCGAGATCCCGGAAGAAGGAAAGTAGATTAAGTTACATCAGCAGTGATCAGCTATCGATTTTCTTTGTCTCAACGGCCGCCTTCAAATTCAGCTTTAGTTGAAGTAATAGAACGAATGAAGAAGAAAAAACAACACCCCATGTCTTAGCTAGATAGATAAAAAGAAAGAAAGATAGATAGAAAGAAAGATAGATAGATAGATAGATAGATAGATAGATAGATAGATAGATAGATAGATAGATAGATAGATAGATAGATAGATAGATAGATAGATAGATAGATAGATAGATAGATAGATAGATAGATAGATAGATATAGATAGATAGATAGACAGATAGATAGATAGATAGATAGATAGATAGATAGATAGATAGATAGATAGATAGATTGATAGGGGGTTGAAAACACACACAGAGAGTGAGAGAGAAAGAGAGAGAGAAAGGGAGAGAGAAAGAAAGAGAGAGAGAGTGACAGAAAAACACAAATAAATAGACAGACAGACTGTCAAAATGGACAAAAAGTATCTAGCAAGGCCTCACGTAAGAAATAATACAGAAACTATACAGTTAACGGGTAGGAACAGGAAAGACAAATCAAGCTCTCGGTATAACAACGTTCGCCAGGAAAAAAACTGACAAAATAGAAAATTAAACAAATAAAGAAGAAATCAAACAAATGAAAAGAAAACGCTCATAAGAGCCTTTGTTACATAAAACTTTTTTCTTTTTGCCACATCTTCAAGCCTTGCTTCGACCCCACATATTTTCTGTTTTTTTTTTTTTTTCATAAGACAGACAGACGGACAGACATAAAGTGAAACACCCAGAAACATAAAGTGGCCAGACCTTAAGGGGATTCCCACTTCCATAAACCGAGGAATCCTTGGACAAATGTTATAGAATTTAATTGCCATATCATAATCAAAACCCGGTATCTGGCACAAAATTAATTACGAAGGTATAAATGGCTCATCAATTTACTCATTTGCAAACCTCTCCATATTTAAATATCTGCCCTTTTGAAAACTGTAAAGCAGATTTTCATTCAAGGCATTTTTGATTATTTAGAAAAATAATCATTAATTCTGACTGCCCTTCGGGTTAATTCTTTTGTTTTAATCTTAGATCTACTGAAGGCAGCGAAGAACGCGGCGGAACTCTTCGCCTTTGTATTTAACGATCGATTGCACCGTCTTGGTATAGTGGGTCTTGGGTCTTACGTCTGATTTAAGCTGGGTTTTCATGTGTACGGAAACGGAAACGGCAAAAATCCATCAAGTAGTAAAAAAACAGAGTATTTCCATAAGTACCGAAACGGCGTTTCGTACACAAGAGAACATGCTTTCTATTCCACTACTTGAAGTTTTTTTGCTGTTTCTGTTTCCATGCACATGAGAGCCCAGCTTTAGGCCATTATGACAACACACTTACGACATGGAACTATAACAACAAGATCAGTATACGAAGAATAATTATTAACAGATAGTTTTTCTTACCTGTAGCAAATCCAAATATGACATCCAGAGTACCATCCTTATTCACATCCACTAACCGAAATGCTGACTCCGTGAGAAGTTTAGGAATCCCCACAACCCATACATCCTGAACGTCAATTTTATCACAGCCAGTCACAATTGCTTCGTCTTGATTTACAACGTCCGTGGGCCCCGCCCCTTGCAGTAAGACGTCGGGGTTTGAATGGTTACGGTGTCTGTTGGCAATGTAAACAATGGTTGCCATTACTCCGCAGAGCACTGTCACCAAGGCTATAAAGTAGAATATAGGTTTGCACACGGCACAACACCTGCACTCGATCGTTCTGGTTTTGACCTTTGTCCTCTGACCTTTATTCCGAGGATGCATCAGAGGTTTGGAGGCTGAGATTTCTAGATTGGGATCTTGTACGAAAACCTCGTCTTCGTCAGATTCCTGAACCTCGTAGCCATTCTCAACTACAGGAATTTCCTCGCTGATGAAACCGTTTCTATGGTTACGTTTCTTACTGAAGAATACTCTGGCACTCGCCATGCTGGAATACTGGAATATGGTTATGCAATCCAGAAGAGGTAGACAGCTGAATGGAAGTGAAAGTCAGCTACAAAACTGTCTGAAGATGAGGAAGACACGGCATATGCTACAAATCTACTGATGCAGCATCCTGGCATTTACTCTTGGCACGTTCATGCATTCTTCAGTGTGCAGATCTGAGGATGAGAGATCAACATGACTGAATTCATCCATACATTAACAGTTCCAAATTCACATTTGTCAGAACTAGCGTTTACGTCTCCCCCCATCCCTTTCTCTCTCTCTCTCTCTCACCCCCCCCCCCCCACCATCTCTCTCACACACTCTCTCACGCTGTCTTTCCATTTATCCATCCATATCCATCTGTCTATCAATCTATCTACGATGAGTCTGTCCGTCCGTCTATCCGAATGCTTGTCTCTCTGTCTGGCTATCTATTTGTCTATCTGCCATTTTGTCTATTTGTCTGTGTCTCTATCTGTCTATCTATTTGTCAAACGACTGAAACTTTGAAACATGTAATATTATGAAATGTAAATTTTGTTCGATGTCAATGAATGGTAAAAGAGCAGTATGACGGATAATGATTGTATTCAACCAGTAGTTCAAAGCATTTTGATTTATTACAATGAAAAAAAGATCAAAAAGCAAATGCCTTGTAACTTCATCTTCACAAACATCGACAAACACATTGAAAGATGTTTCAGATCTGCAGTACGCCGGTTGTGTAAGGTACATTTTGTAAGTCATGCAGCTGAATGTTATAACTGCCAATGTCGATTTTCTAGAACAAATTCGTTGTTTTCAAGTAAAATCATTTTGTGTACTTAACAGATAATCTAGTGTAGATTGATGTAATCATCATAATTTGCAGTCAGAATTGCCTGGATATGAACGTAAAGGAGTCTCATTTTCTCAAAATACCTCATTTTGACTTAAATAATACTGAGTTTTTAAAACTTTATTTCATTTATTATATTTTTTTTTTCGACCTGCAGCGGTGAGGAATGCTAAAGTTAAGATCCAACATCCGGGGAGTAAATCATCCATAAATAATTATTTGGCTCGAGTCATGGTTTATTCATAAAGTATCATACTTATAGTAGAGTCATTTAATTTTGTTGTTTTTTTCCTCTATGAATTGTGCACATTTTTGGTAAAGGCACCAACCTTTGAGTGAGAATAGGGCACTTCAAAATATACAAAATGTGATAAAGAACCACTCTGAGAGATCTCAGATAACGAGACAGGAACCGTTGGAAGTTGACAGATTTTTTTTTCTTTGAGCGCAAGCATAAAACAGAAACACTGCCAAACTTACACACTGCACAACATTGCACACGTAGCGAAGCGTCATCAAAACATGGTCGGGATGTTTGGAGCGGAATGAAAGAATCAGTTCTTCCTGTTTCAAAAACTATAATGTTAACAATCTTAAAGGCGGTCGTTTAGTTTTTTTTTAAAAGTGTGAGATGGCAGCAGGATTTGGGAAAAGGTTAAAATATAGAGAAAAAAAAAGGTCACAAAGCCCAGCGTTAAACACAACAACATCATCATCATCATCATCATCATCATCATCATCATCACCAACAATAACAAAACTATACAATGAATTAAAAAACAACAACTGCCTTTTCATTTCTTTTGGAGTTTATTGTAGAGGTTTATTTTTATTGTTTTGCTTCTAATACTCGGCTTTGTGATCAACACGTTTTTTTCATTTTGGCCACATTTTAGTTTGTTTAATTTATTGTTCTGAAGCATTCAAATCTGTATCTCTGCATAATTAGGTAACTGTCGTGTAAAAATGCAACGTTACATTATTTGGAAGAGTGCGTCGCAGGCTAATGATGTCGTTATCAATGCATTGTATATTTTTGTTTCAAATGTAATAGCACATCCTCCCCGCCAACTCCCATCCCAATTTGAACAATTATATCGCATAATACTAACAAAAAAGTTTCCACATCCAGACCCTTTGTAAACGCTTTGAAATA